>SNQJ01S0051356.1:7354-21684 GCA_010110895.2 Picea sitchensis
AATAAGCATAATTGTTTAAGCACGGTAACAACTGATTCACCCCCCCTTCTTAGTTGTCCAACAAGACGGCGACTGGTGTGTGTAGTGTTGAGATTTGAGTACCTTGGAAAGTGGTCCCCATGTGTTTATAAGTCTCTATACACAAAGGGGGAGATTATTACCCTTGTACTTTACTTTAAGATTCTATATTCACTTTGACTTAGGAGATTTAAGACAAAAGTGAAATATGTCACTTCAGTCATTAAAGTGACAATTAATTCACAAAGCAGGTGAATTAATAGACATAAAACAAACTAAGGAAAGTGGGTTTCCTTGATGAGATTTTTGGATTAGATCTCACCTATTGATTAGACTTGGCTAGATTGGATCTAGGCCATTGATCTTTTAGGGCTTGGCCAAAGGAGGCTAAAGGAAGGTATAGTGCATTTATGAGACTTATTCTTCACTTGTGAGAAGAGGAGAAGAGAAGGAGAGCAAGGGTGCATTTCTTGAGGAGAGGAAGGCACACTTGTTGGAGGGTTTGTCTATTGAGTGAGGGAAGGCGCATTAGCTTGGAGGAGGTGCTTCCATGGAGGAGGAGGCACACTTATGAGATTGATCGCATTCCATGGTTGAGGGCGCACTTCGTACATGAGAGATTTGTGTAGGGGAGTTGCGCACTCGTGAGGAGAGCCTTAGTGAGGAACTAAGGGCATACTTAGAGGAGGCTTTTGCTACAAGAGAGGGGGCACCAAAGCTAGGTGTGCATCATACCATGGAGGAGGGCACACTTGTGTACAGGCTGCAAACTTCAAGGGAGAATAGCAAGGGTCGCTCAAAGCTTCAAGTGGGTAAAGGTAAGATCAAGGCATCTCAGAGGTAAAAGCAAAGGCTCAAAGACAAAGGCATCAAGATAAAGACAAAGCAAGCAAGAGGAAGAAAGGCTCACCAAGGCAAGGGGTGCCTTACTTTACAAGGCTTGTGGGGAGGCCTTCAAGGAACTCCAAGGCATCCGAGAGTGGTTGCTATTGTACCAGGTTCACTTGTATATGTTTCTTGTGTTGTACATTTTTCTTTGAGGTCTTCTATATATCTTCTCCAAACTGGTTTTCCCCATGGGGGGAGTTTTCCAAGGTCATGTTGAACAAAGATCTATGTGTCAATTTTATGCATGCTTCGAAGTGTAGATTAGCATTTTAAAGTTAAATATCTAGAGGTAGTGTTATTTGTTTTGATGTATATTACATGTGCTAACATTGAGTAAAGAAAACACTTGCAACGAAACCTCAAAAGGGCACATAACCATCAAATATTGAGCTGAAAGTTTGGTGATTGTTTGATGTCCTGAAGCAGCAGCAAAAGAGCGCCGCAGAGTTGAAACTTAGAGCCATACTAAGGTCAAAGACGAACCTTAGGTGGCAGACTCATATGACCTCAGAAAATCTACATGGTATCAGAGCCAATGGTGGCTTAGACTTGCTGATTTTTGAGTATTTTCGTGGACAGTTCAAGCTAGATTTTGGACAGCCTGTTGACAGAGTTTGTGGACAGCTTGTGGGCACACTTGTTGGGCTAATTTTTGACACTTGGGGACAGCCTCTTCTCACACATCCGTGGACAAGAGTGAGGTTGTATTTCACGACCTCTTTTCACACCTATATTGCTAGGAGTGAGGTTGGTGTTCGTTTGCATCTATTCACACCTGTGTTGACAAGAGTGACGCAGCGTTCCTTTGCACTTGGAGCATCAGACTGAGCGTAGTTTGGCAGTGATGTCAATATCTCAGATGCGTGTGGAGGACAGGCTAACTGGGGCTAGCAATTGGTCGCCTTAGAAGGCAAGGATAGTCTTTGTCTTAGAGGACCTCGAACTATGGGATATAGTTGAGGCACCTAATCCTGTTGTTCCTGTTACTGCCCACGTCTTGTTGACAGAGTTCAGGAAGAGGAACAACAAGGCAAAGTGGACCATTTGTGATGCAATGAGGGATCATATCATTCCCCACTTGACTGGGAAAGCTTGGGGATATGAGATGTGGGCATCTCTATGTAAGATTTATTAGAGCTCGAATGAGAACCGAAAGATGGTTCCTCATGATCGACTGAGGGGCATTCGCATGCTCGAGGATGAGTCGGTTACTTCTTTCCTTGGTCGATACACCCAGATAGAAACGAGCTTGGAGTCGTTGGAGAGGTGATGGAACCCAATTCCATGGTGAGGACGCCCTTAAACAGCTTTACCAAACCATGGGATCCATTCGTCCATGGCATTGTTGCCAGGGAGGTCATTCCCACATGGGAAAGAATGTGGGATGACTTCGTTCAAGAGGAGACTAGACTTCTAGCAGAGGCTTCTGGATAGCATCAGCACCAGAGAGTGCAGAGTGATTGGGACCTTGCTCTTTGGACAAAGGGCAAGAAGAAGACCAGTCGGGGAGGTCGGGGGGGTCCCAAGTTTGGGGCCCCACCACAGGGAGGAGAGAACAACAGCAATGGGCAAAAGAGAGACATGAGCACAGTGAGATTCTTTGCTTGTGGAGAGATGGGTCACTATGCAGGATAGTGTCCCAAAAAGAAGAAGAAGCAGCAGGATGGGTCAGCAGCGACAGCAGAGGAAATAGAGTTCAATGACAAGTTTGTGAGATAGTGTGCATTTGTGACTACTTTGTCTGTTGTTACACCATCCAACATTAGATGGAGAGACATAGTTGAGGAGAGTTGACTGACTCATAGCAGTGATTCAAAGGGAGATCTGACTGAGTTTCCTTGGACACCATCATCAGAGTGGGTGACTGGTCCACCCAGGATAGCTTCAGTTTCAGAGTTGCCGAGCAGACCGAGAGTTGGTGCTACAGCTTCAAAGCATCAGAGATTGATGAGCAGGAGCGGCAAGGCACCACGAAGACTTGAGCCTCACTTGGCTATATAGACGAGCAAACCAGGTTCTGGATCCACTTCAGGTGGAAGCTACTTGGCAAGAGGCCAAGTTGAGGATCTTGGTGAGATGCCAAGATCCAGGTACTCTTGGTCAGATACAAAGAGGGGGTGACTCTTGGTGAGATGCCAAGAGTAGTGACCGTTAGTGAGATGCCAGGAGGTAGATATCTTTGGTGGGAGACCAAGGTGGAGATCTTTGGTGTGATGCCAAGATCTAGGTGATCTTGGATAGGTGGAGAGACACTTCCATCTATAGATCATGCAGATTGAGCAGATCTGCGACAGAGACTACTTTTAGTGATCAGGGTACATCCATACTCACCGAGTATATGCCAGGAGGCAACCATGTCCACTATAGGGATGAGATTGGTGGTGACAGGCACTTTCCTCTGTAAGAGGGAGTGTTGAGATTTGGGTACCTTGGAAAGTGGTCCCCGTGTGTTTATGAGTCTCTAAACATAAAGGGGGAGATTATTACCCTTGTACTCTACTTTATGATTCTAATTTCACTTTGACTTAGTAGATTTAAGTCAAAAGTGAAATATGTCACTTAAGTCATTAAAGTGTCGATTAATTCACAAAGTGGGTGAATTAATAGACATGAAGCAAACTAAGGAAAGTGGGTTTCCTTAATGAGATTTTTGGATTAGATCTCACCCAATGATTAGACTTAGCTAGATTGGATCTAGACCATTAATATTTTGGGGCTTGGCCAAAGGAGGCTAAAGGAGGGTATAGTGCATTTATGAGACTTATTCTTCCCTTGTGAGAAGAGGAGAACAGGAGGAAAGATAGGGCGCATTTCTTGAGGAGAGTAAGGCGCACTTGTTGGAGGGCCTGTTTATTGAGTGAGGGAAGGCACATTAGCTTGGAGGAGGTGCTTCCATGGAGGAGGAGGCACACTTATGAGCTTGTGCGCATTCCATGGTTGAGGGTGCACTCTGAGGAGAGGCGCACTTCATACATGAGAGATTTGTGTAGGGGAGTTGCGCACTTGTGAGAGGAGAGCCTTAGTGAGGAACTAAGGGCGCACTTAGAGGAGGCTTTTGCTAGAGGAGAGGGGACACCAAAACTAGGTGCACATCATACCATGGAGGAGGGTGCACTTGTGTAGAGGGCGCAAACTTCAAGGGAGAATAGCAAGGGTCACTCAAAGCTTCAAGTGGGTAAAGGCAAGATCAAGGCATCTCAGAGGTAAAGGCAAAGGCTCAAAGACAAAGGCATCGGGATAAAGACAAAGCAAGCAAGAGGAATAAAGGCTCACCAACGCAAGGGGCACCTTACTTCACAAGGCTTGTGGTGAGGTCTTCAAGGAACTCCAAGGCATCCGAGAGTGGTTGCTATTGTACCAGGTTCACTTGTGTATATTTCCTGTGTTGTACATTTTGCTTTGAGGCCTTCTATATATATCTGCTCCAAACTGGTTTTCTCCATGGGGGGTGTTTTCTAGGGTCATGTTGACCAAAAATCTATGTGTCAATTTTATGCATGCTTAGAAGTGTAGATCAGCATTTTAAAGTTTTTTTTTTTGTTTGCTAGTTTGTCGGTGACCTGCAGGACTAGCCTGTGGCTGAGAAACCACGACTCAGGGGCATCTAAGCCGTTAAAATCACACGGGGATCGCACCCGGCCTGAGCCACACCAACCCTTAACATGGCTGGATTTTTTGTCCCCGCAGGTTTCGAACCGGTGACTTTAACATCATGGAGTTGATGCTAGCACATCACCCTCCATGATGTCTTCAAGTTGCTCCTCCTCCTCTCGCTCGTCTTCCTACTCCCTCTATTACTCCTCCTGTTGTTATTCCTCCTCTAACCATTCAGGCGCCTCCTCCATGATAGGCACCTCAACCTCCACCCTCCACTTAGACAATACATCAATATTGTCCAAGGAAATGGCATTCACATTTGGTGTTCTATACATTTACCTCAACCATAGTCGAAGATTGTAATGGACATACACCAAGTCATTGAGATGTGAGAACTCCAACCTGTACGAGGGTCATAAAAAATTTAACGAGTCTTGAGGGTCATCGACTCATAAATTACAATAAATGTAATTGCTATGTTGAAGTTCTAAGTTCTAAACCTGTGCGTTTCTTTGAGTGTATTTTTTCAAATACACTCCAATTGCACTCACATTCCGAAGAGCTACAGGTTTGACTGAGAATTCAGATGGAAAATCTCTGTTAATTTGGTGACCATGCACCATAGTTTTGCCACCAAACATCTAAAACAAATAAGAAAGAAAGAGAACATAAAGAAAACATAATTAAACTTTACAAAAAATTATAAAACACAATTGAATTTTAAAAATATAAATTCCTAACTTCTAAATTCTAATGACTTGTGTGGCATCAAAATGGTCCTTGCAACAACAGCATCATCTAACACAAATAGTCTAGTACCATCCCGATGTTGATGATTACAGTTGTGTGAGACATCCTCCAGGACACAGACTGAGTGAGTCGGCCTGTGAGAGAGCCCATGAGTTGGGTGTGCCCATGAGATGGGGGTGTCGTTCTTCTCTGAAACGGAGATGGAACGTTGTGTGCCCCTGTGTGGGGAAGATACCCATGAAATCGGTGTGTCGTTTCTCTCTGAGACGGAGACGGAACGTTGTGTACCCCTGTGTGGGGAAGATGTCAATCAGATGAGTGTGTCAGTTGAGATGAAACGATGTGTATCGCTGTGAGGGGTGAAGGTGCCCATGTGATGGGTTTATTGTTCTTCTCTGTGTAGAGAGTTCAGAGGATGTGGTACTCCAGATGTACCCCTGTGTGGAGAAGATGTCCATCAAATGGGTGTGTCAGTTGAGATGAAACGATGTGTATCGCTGTGAGGGGTGAAGGTGCCCATGTGATGGGTGTATCTTGAGCATCCAGCAGTTATTTGGCAATAGGAGGAGGAGGCTTTGGTGAAAGCTAATAAAACTTGTAAATCTTAAGAAAACCTAACTATTAAACCCTAGACCTAATCTAATAAAACACTTTGGGGGTTTAATAAATTGAGAGTGTAGGTCTTCTTTAACAATCTTCATAACAACTGTGCTTAACTCCTCTTAACCTTTGGAATTTGTTATTGAAGTAATGTGTTGATGATGATCCCGTATATGTGGTGATATGCTTTGATCCTTTGTATCCTGCACACATACAAGATAAACGTGGTTAGTTTGCTTTGTATAATTGTAATCTTTTGTAATAAACAACCCTTGAACATAGTTGACCCCTTGCCCAATTTCTAGGCACTAGTCTTAGTTGACCTAGGGAAAAGGTTTGTTTTCATGCTAACCCTTGCATCTTGCATGGTTGCCTTAGCATCTTAGGATTAGAATCCCCTCTAACCTTAACAAATTAAAATTAACTCCTAGAACCTAACTCTAACACATCTAGTAACTAAGGTCTACCCCCTTTGGCTTCCCTAGGAGTAAGCCTAGACAAAAGAGGTTTCGGTCAAAGTGACAACGTGGGCTGTGAACCTAGGCATTGTGCCTCCAAGGACACACTAAGTGAGCCGGACTTAGCTCACGTTTGCAAGTGTGTATAAGGACGGCAACAGAGCCACTCCCACTACCCTCATGGGTAGATACCCCTGAACTTTTAACTGTAAGTTCGACCTTCTTTGCCGCAACGTCTTCTTTCTTTTTATCCTTTGCTTCAATTGAATCAAGTGCAACTCTCATATTCTCCGAGGGAAATTTAAGACAAATCCCAACATCATGCCTGGGGATTTTAGCTAAATGGTATTTCAACCTTCTAATCACTTCGGTCATATGCACACCAAACAATTTGCAACTCAATCATTATCAAGTTGTCCCATTTTCAGGGATCCCATACAGCCAAAATGCATCCAAAGGATTCAATATATTTTCTATGGAAATTGACAGCTTCAAAATTCAACCCTAAGGCACCAAAAAAACAAGAAAATGACATTAAACTCCACTAGAAAAAGAAATAGCCCATTGGTAAAAAAAATCAAACCTTTAGATTAGATTACTAGCAATGAAAAATTGCAAAAAGAGGGTGGAGAAAAAATTAACATTAAGGCTCAAGTTTGTTGTCCCATTAACAAAAAACCCTTACATCGTTTTATGAGCATGAAAATCATGGCAAAATGACAAAAAAAATGTAGGCAAGAAAACATGCATAAATCTTTAAAAAAAAAGCATTAACATGGTGGGATTTAAATACATAACTATGAATGAAAGATTCAACACCTGTGTTGGCAAATGAAATTGAACCCTTACTCCACTAAAAAATCATTGATCGTGATGATGATGGTTGTTTATCTATCTCCACAATGATAGATGAAGACCACAAACGCTTCTCCTTCTTTCTCCAACAACAAACAACTAAAATGACAAAAACAAATTGGGAAAATGCCTTTATCCCCGTTATCCCCCACTTTTAGGGATAACAAGGAGATTATGTCTCGAGGCCCACAGGTCCTACACATGGAGTACCGAGAGCCAGATCGACTTGAGCATGGCCCTGAAGGGCCCATCTTTTCTCCCTTTCAGCACCTCCACTTTGTAAGCAGCAGCAGCAGCATCCATCACCTTCGGCTTGCTCCTGTATCAGAGATGGTTCTTGCTCCATGAGGTAATGAGTCTGAGTATCATGGTATGTGTCACTTTGATCCTCAAAACCTTTGAATATGTGCATTTGATTCCTTTTGTTCCTAACAAGTGATTGGATCTTATACTTGCCCACTTGACCATGTCTGGGGGGAATGACAGGATGCCCTAGCAACCTTGTGTCCATAGGTTTTGAGTTGCCACTAGGGGGATTTCTGAAAAGCCATCGTTCGTTCCCGTCATACATACCACTTTCCATCGTATTTCTCGCTCACCCATCCCATTACACTGGTCTAGGCATAGGGTTGGCCAATCATTTAGGGATTGTACCTTACTTGGTGGGAAGAATGGGCCAAAAGGCCTGGGGGGTAAAAGCAGCTAACAATAAAATCCTGAGAATAAAACCTCGAGATGCTTCGCCCAGGGATCCCCGAGAAAGCAATAAAAAGATTCTCATCAAGAAACAGAGGGACCCGTAAAAAAATAATAAAACAAGACCTAGTTGAGGGATAGGGGGTCTCGTCACGAACCAGCCTATTAGGTCCATGCGTGCCTAACGGTATGACACTACTAGCAGTTGCTTACCACGACAAGGTAGTGGCTCTTGGTTGCATGGCTAAGAGAAAGGGGGTCTCATCACGAGCCAACCTTCTCATTTCCATGAAAGTGCGTGTGGCTAACATTGCCACCACTAGTCACCAAGCTAGGGTAGTGACCCTTGACTAGCTTCTTGAAAGAAAAAAGCAATAAAAAGACGAGAAACAGTAAGACAAGACCTAGTCAGAGGATAGGGCGTCTCATCACGAGCTAGCCTATTAGGTCCATGAGCATCTAGCAGTATGACACTACCAGCATCTGGTCACCACGCCAGGGTAGTGGCTCTTGGTGGCATAGCCAAGAGAAAGGGGGTATCATCACGAGTCAACCTTCTCATTTCCGTGAAATGCTTGTGGCTAACATTGCCACCACTAGCCACGAAGCCAGGGCAGTGTCCTTTGACTAGCATCTTGGAAAAAAATGAATGAAGATCAAAGGCATGAATGGGCTTGGAAACATTTGCATCCATCACAGGTGCAGCTCACCCCCCACAGAGGCACCCACCGGTAAGCCATCCCTGCTATCACTGGACCTTTTGCCCAAGCATCCCCATCCACCTTACCCACTTACATGACTTGGATTTAATCCTTTCCAGAAACACCCCTCTTCCAGCGGACACTAGCCCAATAGGACGTCTTGTCCCCTTCCTCAAACTTGTATTACAGACTTGTATAATGTCTATGAGCACTTAACTGGGGTAATAGGGGTTTGATGCACATGTTTAATAATATTGATGATGAGATGGGATTGACATTGCTATGATCCATGTGACTTATGAGCCTATGGAGGGCCTAGTTCTTGATGTGCAAGATCATGCCTGATGGACAAGTACCATATTCGATAGGTACACATGGGGAGATGATTAGTTCGAACCTCCATGGGGTTGAAGAGCCCATCTGATGGATGTTGAGACCCCAACAAGGGGGCAGAGACAGGGCAGAGCGTTTGAACCATGGAAGAGCAAAGAATCCACCAGACACAGATGAGCAGACATGTACCTAGGGGGGTTGTGCTGTTAGAATATGATGGATGTGCTCGTTTAACCGTAGACAGTATCACTATTGTCACCCAACCATAGGCCAAAGCCACCCCCGAGCACCTTAACCTTGACAAAGAATCATTCTGAAAGCAAACCCTAGGCTAGATAGCCAAACAAGATAGCGCACCTCTCTCCAAGAATAGCGCACCAAACAATAGTAACAAGAGTTGATCAGAGAGTCCAAACCATAACCAAAAGAGAGTCCAAGCCAAACCGAAATCTGCTAGTTGGAGCAGCTGCAATGGCAGCTCTCCTCCAAACTTGCGCAAAAACTGGCCAACTGTAGTGCGCACAACAGCTGCTTCTGCAGTTCTGAGAATGCCTGCCAGAATGAACACTGGCCTCATGTATTTATACTAAAACTAGAAAATTGCCTGGGCCGACTTCTCATTCTGGGTGCCTATTTACTTAGTATACAATATTTCCTTTAGTCGACTTCTTCTCTTCAAGGCTAATAACCTAATACAAATTATTCTCTTGAGTCGACTTGTCTTCTAGGGTTATTAGCCAACTAATTAGGGTTTCTTCTTGCTTCCTGGAATATTCTATTCTCGTCAGGTTTACACGTGAAGGTAAATACCTCCCACAGCTACCATAATATCAACACTCCCTCCTAGGTAGGGAGGTATTGAAGGTAATGGTCTTGAGCACAAACATACCATTTACCCGGTAGCATCAACATAGTCATATAGACTAACTCATGATTAGATCATGAGCACCATCATCACTATCAGTGTCATCAGCTGCATCATCTCTTGAAACCATACTCCATCTGAGTAATCAAACATGATGTTGGATAAGTCACTCACTCCATAGAGTGACGTAAGAGCCATTCTTCTAATCCGGACATATGACCTAGAAGAATAAATGTCCTAGACCATTTTCCATCTGGAGAGGTCCATTGATCATCCATCTAGCTGATAATCATTTCCAACACTACTGATAGTCTTCAAGGCGATCGAAACAATGTCATTCAATAGAACACAATTGTGTCTATCCATAGTAGTACACTGTCGCACCAAGTAGCACACAGATACTTGATCAGTGATATATAGTCACAATCAACGGAACAAATCCACTTCAGTAGTATACATCTACCGTCCAGAGACATACAATCTCCATAAAAATCATCTGATATCAACCTACACATAAAACATTGTTATGATATAAACTGAATCATCTGAGCCATTCTTCCAGTCACATCTGTGAGATCTGGAAGAGCATCTGCCCTCAGAAGTTAAAACATCAACAATGAGCTATCTGGACTATTCTTCTCAAGCAAGGAAAAATAATTGTCCCGATTTTTGAGGCCTGGACCAATCACCTATCTGGGCCATTCTTTCGGCACTAAACAAAGTGCAACTTGGAGAGAATGAGTCTACCCTAGGGAATGCCTGTCCCCGATTGTTGAACCTGGACCATTCACCTATCTGAGCCATTCATCCGGCACTAAACAAAGTGCAACCTAGAGAGAATGAATCTGCCCTAGGGAATGACTGCCCGAACCATTTCCAAAGGAAATGACTGTCCTGCACCAACCTCCAAAACGGACCATTCTTCGAAACTGCTCACAACTGTGAGCTTCGAAAGAATGACTATCCAGCGAGGCGGACCAGTCTTCTTGACGACTATTGAGAGTGACCGTCAAGAAGAGAGATTGTCCTAGACCATTCCCTATGTTAAACACAAGAAGAATCATTGTCTATGGTACATCAACAATCCATCTAACCATTTTCATTACGAAAATGACAGTTCGATCTGGACCATTTTCCGAACTGGAAAATGCCTGTCCGTCAGAAATCTCAAACCACTTTTCGAACTAGAAAGGAATTGCCCATCCTGGACCATTTTTCGAACTGAAAAATGACTGTCATAAATCAGTAACACATCAGTGCTCCCTCCCAACCTGGGAGTCATCTCTTCCTTTTTCAATAAGGAAGTCGTCTCCACGAGTTCCAGCTTGAGTACACAAACTCTTTCATCTTGAACAGAGGCTTTACCAAAATGTCTTCTTATCTGCTCATCTGTGGAGATATGTATTGGAGAACCACTTCTCCTTTCTGGACTTCATCACGGAGAATATAATGCTTGATCTCAATGTACTTCGGTCATTCTGGAACACAAGTTTTCTGAAGGCTTCGTATAGCACTGATCATCATAGTTGAATTCAACTCTTTTGTTTCCTGCTAGCCCATAACATCGTGGCAAGGGTCAAACTTGGAACATATCCAAGTGGTCCTTCTTCTGTCATCATGAGATCTTTGTCATGGATTGGCAATCCATCATCGTTGAGTTCTGAGTAACCATTCTGATACAGTATCTTTGTTATAGAATTTTCTTCACCACGCTTTTGTTGTGCATTGGAGGCTCCGCACAAAGTTTTATGAATCCATACAGAAACCTTCTTCCATCTGCATACAATAGACTCTTCCTGGTATACCTCAAAGCCTTGAGGTTGTTCTACATACATTCTTTGTTCAATTATTCTGGAGAACAGTATTTGCATTCATCTGATGTAAACTCCACGCCATGGATATTGCGGCCGATATAATGGCTCATGTAAAGGTATGTTTGGTTTCCTAGAACAAACAATCATCATAGTCTTCTCCCTCCATCTGGGAGAACCTCTGGTTCTGGATCTCACAATGCTTTCATTCATAAGTCTTCCATACACTGTTTTTCATCACAACTTTCAGTTCCTCTACTTGATTGCCTTTAGTGAGTTCATATCAGGCTGGTAGTCTTGTGATTCTCGATACAATGACTGGTTGTTCTGGCTTTTCTTTCTTTCTTGGAATCTTCGTGTTCTTCCTCATGTTTCTCTTTAGCTCTTGGGTCCATGGAGTTTTCTATAGATTCCATGCCCCGAAGATTCCACTTCTTTCTTTCATCATAGGATCATGGATGTGGATGGACAATCAGGGACAATTTAAGGCTTCTTTTCGAAGAAGACTTCTTCTAAAGTCAAACTGAACACGTAGTGCTTTTCATGGTTGCTATCATGGATATATACTCCATCATCTTCAATGGATCATAGGATTAGCTCCCTCCTAATCCTTGCTTCATGCATGCTCATCTTTTGGAAATATATAATCGGCTCTCTCCATCTAGGAGAGTCCACGATTTCGTCTGCATCCTTATTGCCTTATGCAAAGTGTCACAAATATTTTTCCAGTTTCCTCTGGATTGTTGACTTCTTTCTGTCTTTACTTCTTCTAGGTTTCTTCAAGATTGATTCTGATTTTGCCTTATCTTGCAGCTGTTACTTATGTAATAGCTTCCACATGAATTGTTACCTGGGGTTGTTGATGTACTTCATCCTTTCATGTGTATTTCCTGACTTGTAGTCATTCTGATAGCAATCCTTATCTTGTTGTTCTTCCATAGATATAGTTTCTCTTGGAATTGGAACATATTATCTTCTAAGAAATAGATATGCAACATATGTACAGAAAACATGGTATGTACAAGAACTATGAAGAGTATTGTTACCTTGTCTTAGAAGAAGAAGTATGTTTCATCCTGCTTAGTCTTCTTTGAAGGTTCCTTTTCTTCGGCAACCGATGCTTCGTGTGTCTCCTTCCTTTTCTTTAGCTCGGGACAATGATTCTTGTAGTGACCATATTTTCGACAGTTGAAGCATTGTATTTCTGACATATCTTTCTCTTGATTTGGCTTCTTCCTTGAGCCAAACTTCCTTTTGTTCCTAAAATTCTTGAATCTTGTTGTGAAGGCTTGATCATCGTATTTCTTTTGGGGTTTTTATTTTTCACTAATCCTTGATTCTTCTTGTGCACATCAAGTCCAAAGTTCTTCAAATGTAGGATACTCCTTCCTTGTATTCATGCTTGCAACAAATGCATCCCATGTCTTGGGAAGACCATTGAGTACTTATATTTACTAGTTCCTTCTCTTAAACGATTTCTTCAATAGCTTGTAGTTGGTCTCTTAACTAAGAGATTCTCACAAAGTATGATGTTATGCTGTCATCATCATTCATCTTCATGTCAGAGAGCTCATTCTTCAGACTCATTGCCTGTCCAATGTTTCTGGCTGAGAAGAGATTTGTCAGGGCATCGTACATCTTCTTAGACGAATCAAGATGGGAGATGTAGGGTATAATGTGGTCTTTTATAGAATCCACTATGATACTCATGGCATTGTTGTCATTGTCTTTGAACTTCTCCATAACTGCAACGTTCTGCGGTTCCTTTTCTTTTCCTTCTTCAAACTCGGGTTCCACGATATCCAATACTTTATTCTTGGCAAGGATGACATCAATCCTTGTCTTCCATGCTTTAAAGTTAGAAGCCCCATCTAACTTGTTTTCTGACTTCATAGAGTAAGTCATGGTTTCCTTGACTTGGTCAACCCTAGATTTGACCAAAAACTCAACCTTGACGTCTTAGCTTGCTGAGAGTACCAGGAGATGCGCTAGGCTAGGGTGCACTAGTCTTATCCGGAAATTAGGTCAATCCCTTCACTTAAGGTGCCTCAACGAGAGGATTAGGGTTTCTGCAACTGCACCTACTAGTAACCCTAGCGGCAGTGCTTTGGTAACTACTCCTGCTAGAAACCCTAGCGGTCGTTCTTCAACGAGCTTAGTATCCTTATGGCTATGCTCCCTTCCAGTGGTTAGACTAAATGAAGGAGGTGTGGGCCCATAACCTGTTAGAATATGATGGGTGTGCTCGTTTAACCATAGACAATATCACTATTGTCACCCAACCATAGGCTGAAGCCACCCTCTAGCACCTTAACCTTGACAAAGAATCATTTCGGAAGCAAACCCTAGGCTAGATAGCCAAACAAGATAGCGCACCTCTCTACAAGGATAGCGCACCAAACAAGAGTAACAAGAGTTGATCAGAGAGTCCAAACCATAACCAAGAGAGAGTCCAGGCCAAACCAAAATCTGCTAGCTGCAGCAGCTGCATTGGAAGCTCTCCTCCAAACTTGCGCACAAACTGGCCAACTACAGTGCGCACAACTGTTGCTTCTGCAGTTCTGAGAATGCCTACCAGAATGAAGACTAGCCTCCTGTATTTATACTAAAACTGGAAAACTGCCTGGGCCGACTTCTCATTCTGGGTGCCTATTTACTTAGTATATAATATTTCCTTTAGCCGACTTCTTCTCTTGGAGGCTAACAACCTAATACATATTATCCTCTTGAGCCGACTTGTCTTCTAGGGTTATTAGCC
>SNQJ01S0051357.1:0-40456 GCA_010110895.2 Picea sitchensis
CATTTGGTTTACAATTTTAAAGGAATTAAAATTAATTAGTACTTGGGAAGGAGGACAGATTGTTGAGTGTTTTCAAAAATGGATAAGGAAGTTGGAAAACTGTAAAGAAATCCCTTGTTATATATGTTGGGAGATTTGGAAGCATAGGAACATGGTTATTTTTTAAGAACATCCTCGTACTCTGGTCAAGGTATGCAATAGTATACTACAGGACTTGGGAGAAATAAAAAAATCACAACCTACTCAGTTTAGTAGGATTGATAGGCCTCCTATAATTGACTGGGTTCTGGCAGTGGGGTTCTTTGATGGTGACTCACAAGACAAGGGTGCTAAATGTGGCGTTGGAGCTCTTTTAAAATGTCCAATTTTGGGTACTTTCAAACTCAATATGAATTGTGGTAGAGGAACTAACACTAGGGGTGAACTCCTAGCCTTGTGGTGTGTCTTATTTTTTGCATGTTATAAAAAGGTAACAAGGTTACAATTGGTAGGTGACTCAAAGATTATTATTGACTGGTTTTCTAATGAAAACAATCTACAGGTGGTTTCTCTGTAGCCTCGGATGACAAAAATTTGAGTGTTAAGCAGGAAGTTCCAACAACTAAAAGCCCAACACATATATAGTGAATATAACAAGGAAGCTAACCAACTCTCAAAAGAAGCATTGTTGCTGGATGAGGATGGAATATGTTATGCACTAGGTATATAAGTTCAAACAGAGAATTTCGAAAGATTATCTATCAGTTAATATAACAGAGATAAAAGGATGAAGAAACTGGTATTTTTGTTATTTGAACTTGGCAAGTAAGAACAAATGATAGATACTACTAAATTTGTACCTAAAAGTTTACAGTTGTCTCGAGTAAATTGTAATGTGAACAAAACTTACTTCTCTTAGTATTTTTGAGGCTGTTAAAAAAAGGAACTTAAAGTGATGTTCGAGAAGTCAATTTTTTGTAAAAGACTATTTATATTTACTAATATAAGCATTTTTTTCTTATTGAAAAAAAATAGATTTTGAACAACAAAAAATAGTGATTTGTGTAACGTCATTTAATAGAACGTTTAGACTATGACTTAAAAAAACTGTAACAAGATGATTTTGTTTTCATGTGTCGTATGGGGTTATAGATTTTTTATTTTTTTGAGGTATTTAGAGTTTTTAAATTGAATTGTGGACCTATAAAAATTAAAAATATACAAATTTATGGAAATATAACAAATTATTACATCAATTTTTTTTTATCAAAATTGTCTAGAAAAAATAGTTTATTGTATCCTTAATAGTTTTCAAGTCAAAAATATTTAATAACAAAAGCTTTTTTAACATCCATACATATCATTAAAATCAAATCAAGACCTTCTCTAAACTATTAGATCTATAAATAGCTATAAAAGTTTTGTTAAGATCCATCCATGTTACTAAAATCAAATCAAGGCCTTCTCTACACAGATTGGTCTATAGATAGCTCTGATAAAGCTTATCAAAATTTAATGTAAAGCATTGCGTATTTAGTTGAAGATAGTGGTAAAAAATATGTGAGTGTGTGAAAATGTATGCACAAAGTGTATTGTCTTATTATCTTTACCAGGAGAGACATTGTAATCATTTTTTGTATTAATTTACGGTGACAAATTATTTTAATCTTAAGTTTTGTGATCCCTGGATGGGGTGTCACGTTTACATCATGCAACCCTTCATATTCATGAAGCTTGCCACCACCCTCGTTTTCATATCTCGAATGGAGGACAACATTCAACGCGCTTCTGTGCAGGCTACATAGTTCCCTTGCGCATGTTTAATGGAGCTCTCAGTGCACCATGGTGAATGGACGACGATGGGTACGAGAGGCATGTGCAAGGTCACCTCATCACCCTTGGTGCCCCTCCATTTCCTCTGGGTATGTTATTGCTCCTCCCACTCGACTCAGATTCTGCATTCGAGCATTCCTCATGTCACTCTCCCCGCTCTATGCTTTCTCAAGTTGAGTCCAGTCTGGTTTTCCCTCACTGCCATGCCATGGGAGCGTGGTAAGCCTAAGAGGGGACCTTCTTGGTATAGCTATGAGGCCAGGCAGCGACATATTCACAGGCTTGCCTAGGCCTCTTCGACATCACCGATTCATTATGATAGGGATAAAAATTTGCCTCCAATGGCCTATGTAGAGGAGGAAATTCCAGAAGAACCAATTACTATTCCACCAGATTCCCTTCTCTACACAGTCCTGGACCCCCAAGTTCGGCCTAACACTAGTCACTCTGCCTCTGCTACAACTTGTGCCATGGAAGGGGTGACTTCTATAATCCAGGAAGAAAATCCTTTGGTTGACTGCCCAATAGAGTCTCCACTGCCCACCTCAACTCTGGTCTGAGATTCACAATCTACTTGCTTCCTAGCACCAAAACATCTGGAGCTCATCTTCGAGACACGAAGGGACATGATGGAACAACTCCACAGAAAAAATTTAATCAGCAACAGACTCAACATCATGTTTGAAGTGCTCTCGAACTCACAAAGTCATCAACGTTGCCTGACCTACATGCAACCATACATCTTCACTCCTCAAGGAGACACTCAGGGAAGTACATGTTTTACTGGCTCTTTTGATGCTGAATCTTTTCATCTCTTTGCACCTCTTTTGCAACAACAACAAAAAAATGATTTTCCCATACTCCTGTTTAGATTTATGGTTGCATGATCTGTTCAGATTTCTTGTTGCATGTTTAGACAATTCTATCTCAATACTATTCTGCCACTTGTTCTAGTTTCCAAATGTTTAGCAGAATAGGTGGGATTTTTTTTCCTTGTTGTCATCTAGAACAGAAGGAGGCCATATGTTTTGGTTTCCATTGGTGTGGTGGAACAAGTGGCAACAACCCTCCAGGCATGAATTTGCTTTGTATAATCACGACAGTTTTTTGAGGAATTAAAACTTTTTATTTACAAAAAAAAAATCTTAAATTTTGTGATCATATATATTAATTTGATTTATTCGAAACATGAAATTACTTTTAATTTTCAAAATATATTTTTCTCTTTCTATGGATGGCTCAATCTTCTTGATTTGATTTAATACCCCAATCTTCTTTATTTGATTTAATACCCCTTTACTTGTCAGTGATTATCTAAACAAAAAAGAATTAAAAACAAAATTATACATATTCCAAAGTTCTCCCTTTAAAGGTTTGTCCTTCAGTAGTGTAGTAGAGACACTTTAGTTGCTAGGTTTATCGATTAATGTGTTATCATCCATATTGCATGCATGCCTTGCACTTGTATCTATTGGTGTGGTCAACATAGGGAAATTTGTTCATCCTTGACCCCAATCTTATACATAAATCTAATAGCATGTGCAATATTCAAAGCCTTGGAAAATGCTTTCATCCTAGAACAAGCTCCTACATTCATTGTTGTCCATGGAATCCAAAGAAAATAGAAATTTTGTAGCGAACAAAAAGCAAAGAACATGGTAATTGGGTATAATTACAAGGTCTTTTTCAACATACATTTGAGGAATGCATTCATTGAACTCATTTCTAAAATTAGTTAAATAGTGCAATGATACTGACTAGGGGAGCATAGATTAATGCATTATCTTCTTAAGTTCGAGCTCAACCTGAATTCCGGTAGTGATTTCCTCAAGTATCTCCACATCATTCACTTCCATATGAAAACTCTCTACTCTACCCGGATGCTACTCTTCAACTTCCTGTAATACCATATCAACTTTTTCTAAATTATAGTACGATCTTTTATGTCGTTTATCTTGCATCAAATTTATAATAAAAGAGTGCATAAATTTGATTTTTCCATGGAAAATTGAAGTATAATAGCGGCGTGATGGTGCCCACTTTGATGACATGTGCAAAGATGTTTTCTTTGGTTGCTTCTGAGTTGGAAGCAATGATTTTTTGTAAGTTAAGCAAATTATGAAGCATTATCCAAAGCATCAATTCCATTTTTTTTCCATCCACTCTCTACATAAAACACTTAGGATCTACCTTAATGACTTCTTGGAAATTATTTTTATTTGTTGTCTACAACAACATACCGTGAAAACTTGCTATGATTTTTCTTCTTTGATATATGTTCTAGGCGAACACAACTTAATCAAAAGGCATTCCAAGAGCAATACGTGGTATATGTTATGAATATTCGGTCTAACAATTTTATGGATGAACCCTAAAACAATTGTTTGATTCTTCCTTCATCGAATAACCTTTCTCCTCTATAGCAACACCTACTTTCATGCATTGATCTATTGTTGCATGATCACTTGAGCTTCCTTTTAGAATTGCATTCACTTAAGTGTTGCACCTCTTATACCTCTCTTCATACTTGCATTTTTTTTTATCTACATGCATAATTTTAAAGGTGGATTCTAGTGTATTGATTGTGCATTCATAGTTGAGTCAAATTGTGATCCCTTGGTTAACTGAGTACCATCTTTTGGATCTTTGGTGAATGCCCTCAATGTTTACTCTTGAACTCTTCGTGCATTAATTTTTTGAACCGCATCCTTGTTGCATACTTCCAAATTTCACATTATGGTTGAGATTTTGAATGCTCTTCTTTATGTTATGGTACCCCTACTAGCTCATCCAACAACATTTATTTGAGGTGTGTGTTCACCTACTAGGTTGCAAGGGTAGTCTACCCCATCACACTGCTACTTGCATGCTCTCTATCCATTTTGTCAATTTCCACTTGTATGCATTTGACATCTGGAAATTATTATAAAACCAATAACCATTTGAATATGTGAGACTTAATAATAGGTCAATTGGGGCCTAGGCAATTAAGAGGAGGAGTTTTATGCACCCCACCCAAGTTCAATTCTTGGGTATAATCCTCGGAATGAAGGGAAGTTCCTAGTGGGTTTCATTGACCTGTAATACTTTTTATGAGTTAATCCATGAATATTTACAAACTTATAGTTCCTTAGAAACCAAATAGACTAAACTTGGGCTTTCAAGACTCACCTTAGACATTGATTGCATAGTTTATTTGAAGAAGATATATTATAATATACTTGAGAAGGAATCTAATATTTATCCTTTGCACTAGCTCATGCATCATAAAGGATTAATATTTCATTATGTATCAGTTTGTAGAAGGAAGCACCATCTAAGTGTAAATGCTTATGTATCTCTCCTCGAAGATAAGGTTGAAACTCTCCAATAATCAACCTTAAAGAAGGGGACTCACTATAAAACTACTAGTAGCAAACCATCGCAGGATGTTTATCCATATGTGAACCCGTGCACTAATCTTGCAAGTATTGCAAGACATAATGGAGAGGTTGCGAGTTGGATGTGCGGAAAAAATATGGATAGATTAACTTATCATGGATTCCAAGAATATTTCAAAATCAATTATGGAATGAAGGGGTTGCGAGTTGAATGTGTAAAATAGTGAAGTTTTCAAAGCTCATATCAACAATTACATACAATAATAATTTTATAAAGAGGACAATTATTAAAACACAATAAGGTACCTGCATAAAACCTTTTTATTTGATGCATCTAACTCAATGCTTCTTGGACAAGAGTGTCTAATTTTAATCAATGTATTATGCCTTAAAAGTATCTACTACTACTTAATGGAGCAGTCGTAAGTTGATGTGTGATGTGGTGGTGAAGTTGTCAAGGTACTTGTATCAACTATTTATCATTGTATTGTTCCTTGAAGGTATCAACGACTATGAAATTGAGAGATTCTGAGTTGATGCATGATCTAGATTGGATAATTATATTATTTTTCATTTATCTCGTGGCTTTCAGAGTGGAAAATATCAGAGGAATCAACGTGCAGGGTAATTTCAATGGCATGTACAGGTTTGGAATATTGGGCTTTGAAACCTTCCATATGTAGAAATTTAATGACAAAATCTGCATGCACCATATTCTGTCATACACTTAGCAACCTAGAGATAACTGTCATCTATGAACTCTGAAATGTATAAACCCACATTCATAAATTATTATGAGCATAAATACACATTGACAAGCACTTTTGCAGCGGAATAAACACAATGAACAACAATCACACATCCATGTAATACTCATAAATTTAGGCAACCAACCAGGGAAAACCCTAATGTGGGGAAACCCAAAGAGAGAGAGAGAGAGAGAGATTTTATTAGCTTCAGGAAAGTATATCAACAACAAAATTACATTTAGCAGCCAAGAGAATCACTTGCAAACACAAATTGTCCCAAAACTTGTTGCCTAGAAAATCATGCCACGGTCCATACAACTGTACGACTTGCTTAAATCAACACCTCGAATTTCATGCCCTCAACAGGTTGTTGTACCTTCCCTCCTGTATGACCAACCTCCAACATAAATTCCCCAAAAACTGCCTAGAAAATCATGTCCACGCTTGCCTCGATTTTCATGCACAAACTTGTTGTTGTAAGACCTGTACGGATTCGTACAATACGACCTATCTTTAGCAATAAATCACAGATGCTCCTAAACATAAATTTCTCCTTGTGAAATGTGCCCAATCTCCCTTAGAATTTGTGCCAAAAAATTGCTTCTCACTTTCCTCTCTCAAGATCTCTCGAAAATCTCTTTCAATCTCTTCTTCATTTGTGTCTTGCACACTACCCAATGCATTCTCTTATAATTCGAAAGTGACCTTTCACCTTCCAAGTGTCTTTTCACCTTCCCCATCCCTAAATCCAAAGGTCAAGATCTAATCTTCCCTTTACATGATCAAGGGACATGATTCATTCCCTCCAAAATAAATCACTCAAAATATTAAAGTACAATTTCACTTTATAACATAAGTGCACTTTATGAAATAAAGTCACTTTAATATTAGAAGACACACTTCATTAAAAAGTCACTTTAATAAAAGAACCACTTTATTACAACTTTATAAAAACCCATTACAAAGTCAAGTGCCTAGTAGTGTAAATACAAGGTTACTTCTGCTTACAAGACAAACATGTGGAGTACCTCCCGAGCTATAAAATCTAACACCATATCCATTTTGAGGCATCAAAAAAGATTTTATTGGGTCAAAACTTGCATAGATCTAGCCTAGACCCCTTGCTGCTATTCTACACATCAAGACCTTTCAAACGGTGCAAAAATCACGTCAATCAGAGCTTGTATGCAAAAGTTATGACTCCCGGAATTTGACCTACCATGTTGACCACCATGGTATGAGTGGATGCCACGTCAACCCCCATTACTCACACATATGGGGCTAGCCACGTATGGACTTTCAAGAAGATTCTAGAAGGTCCAAAACCTTATCACGATTGATGGTTGAGGAATTAAGAACCTTACCCCTAGATGGCTATAGGGCAATGTTAAATACCAGGCCGCTGGGAGGAGAAGGGGTTCCATTCTTTAGCATTTTATTTGTTCCATAATTGAGAAGAGCACCTAGGAGTGGTATTTGGATGGAATAACAGAGGGGAAGAGATTATGTAGTAGCCATAAAAACCATAGTGTCAAAGGAAACTCCACAGAGAGGGCCTCTTTCTTTGTACTTGCATTTGAAGAAAAGAGAGCAGAGCGACCTCACTTCTTGTTGGGTTTTCTCCCGTATTGGGTTTCCCAGGTTATATCTTATGTTAATTTCTAGATGGTGTGTGAGTATTTATTTTTGTTCTCTATTTTTCTCATTTCATCTATTTCATACATTTTAAGCAGAAAACCAGTAATTAAAGAATTTGAGATCTAAAGGAAATTAACCCTCACTTTAAAGATTTCAGTATTTTATTAGATCTGTTGTGACAAAATGTCTAGTGGAATATCCACGGTAATTTATGGATCATATTGGTATCATAGCATGTTTCTTGGGGTATTTTTGGAAAGTTGCAGGGATCCAGGAATCGGTCTAAGAAGAAAGTCACAAAACCCTAGTCGTGGTTGACGAGTCTATTCATAACAACCCTTGATATTCAACAAAGGAGATATTTGTGAGTCTAGAAGAGAAATTCGTTGACATATATCGCAATATGTCCCTCCTCATGGTCTCTCTAGCAAGTAAACTCAAATCATTCAAAGAAGTTGGAGGCTCGAACTCAAAGTTCAAATTAGACGAGAAACTAGGGGATAACAAAGACCCAAAAAAGGAGTCGCGGAAAGAACTCGAGAAAGAGCAACTAAATTTCAGTACCATAAACCTTTCATAGTATTTATTCAAGATGGAAGTAAAAGTGGACATACATTCATACCAAGGTGAGATCGATGCATTAAAACTGAATCATTGGTTGCAACAACTAGAAGTTTACTTCAACATTCACCATATAGATGAAGAACAAAAGATATCATTTGCGCTTTAACTTGGTGGGAAATCCATACAAAAACACTTGGACTAGAGGGTGATCCACTAGTAACTAGGTGGGAGGACTTCAAAACCCTCATAAAGTCCCAATTCTACTCCATCAGGTATGTAGAGGACCAATGGATCCGTTGGCACTATTTCAGGCAAAAGCAAGGGCAGACTGTACAGGAGTACACCATCGAGTTAAAAAAGATGGTCATCATGTTGGGTATCTCTCCCAAGAACCCAGATGTACTCCTCAAGTATCTGGGGGGTCTACATAGTCATATATGAAAGCAAGTTAAGTTTTACAAGCCAGGGACAATGGATGAGGCATGTGTACAGGAACAATATCTGGAAAACATTGGCCACAAGAAAGGGAAACCAAGTGGTTCCAAGCATAAAGAGCACGAAGAAGATTTCAAGGAGGGGAAGAAGAAGTGGAAAGAGGGAAAGGATAAGAAGATGACAACAACTGCACATCAATGCAAGGATCTTAGCAACCATTGCAATGTTGATGGGCACACTGAGGAAAAGTGTTGCAAGCTACATCTAGAGTTGAACCCAAAGAACTGAAAGAAGGCTGCAAAAAAAAAGAATCTTCTAGCCACAGATTCGAGCAATTAGGTTGAAAGAAGCTATGATGTGGATGAGAATAATTTCTGCACATCAGTGCAGAAATAGATGAATCTAAGCAGCCTTCAGCGCTAGGAAGAGAAGGAGAGGACCAAACTCTTCCACATCAAGATCGAGGTCAAGAAGACCAAGATAGATGCCATGTTCGACTCTGGTTCACATGATAATATCATTGTAATAGATCTGGTAAGTAAACTTGGATTGGAGGTTCGAGATCATCCTAGCCCATATCCATTAGGATGGGTAAACAAGGATGCATAGATCAAGGTAGTGAAACAATGTAGGATTAATTTTTTTGTAAGTGTTGATTTTATTGATGAAGTGGAATTGGACGTAGTACCCCTTAACATATGTGTAGTAGTGTTTGGAAGCCCCTGCATGTATATGAGGAATGTGATCTTCATGGAGAGAGCCAACCAGTAATGACTAATCAAGGATGGTAAATCTTACATCATCAACACGTATAAAGGCAAGTCAAATATCTCATTGGTAAGTGCCAACCAAACCAATAAGTTGATTAGTTCTAGTAAGAAATATGTGTTACTTTTCTTAAGAGAAAACCAAACTAAGGATGAGTTGATGAGAGTAAAGGCATGCCTGGAGGGGTGTACTAAAGAGAAAAAACATCAGTTGGAGGAATTTCTACAGACATACATAGGAGTGTTATGGGCACCTAAAAGGATACCACCCAAGAGAGAAGTGGAGCATGAAATACAGTTATTGCCATAATCCCCATTGTTGAATATTGGGTTGTATAGACACTATGTTTTGAAAACAAATGAAGTGAAGAAGCAATTGCAACAACTGTTGGGGTAGGGTGTGATTCGACCAAGAATCTCACCTTGTGGGTCACTTGCCATAATTGTACCAAAGAAGGATGGGACTTGATGAATTTGTATAAACTACAAATCATTGAACAATATTACACTAAAAAATCGGTTCCCTTTACCCAATATCGATGATCTATTAGATCAGTGGCAACACGCAAAATATTTCACCAAGTAACAAAACAATGTAAGATTAAATTTTTTGTAAGTGTTGATTGTATTGATGAAGTGGAATTGGACGTAGTACCCCTTGACATATGTGGAGTAGTGTTTGGAAGCCACTACATGTATATGAGGGATGCCATATTCATGTAGAGAGTCAAGCAATACCAACTAATCAAGGATGGGAAGTCCTACATAATCAACACGCATAAAGGCAATTCAAATATCTCACTAGTAAGTTCCAACCAAGCCAAGAAGTTGATTAGTTCCAGTAAGAAACATGTCTTACTTTTCTTAAGAGAAAATCATACCGAGGATGAGTCGATGAGAGTAAAGGCATCCCTGGGGGGGTGTACTAAAGACAAAAAACATCAATAGGATGAATTTTTATAGGCATACAGAGGAGTGTTCCAAGCACCTAAGAGGCTACCACCCAAGAGGGAAGTGGAGCACAAAATACAATTATTTCCAGAATCCCCATTGTCGAATATTGGGTTGTATAGACAATCTATTCTTGAAACAAATGAAGTGAAGAAGCAATTGCAGCAGTTGTTGGAGTAGGGTGTGATTCGACCAAGCAGTTTGCCTTGTGGGTCTCCTATCATAATTGCACCAAAGAAGGATGGAACTTGATGAATGTGGATAAACTACATAGCATTGAACAAGATTACACTAAAAAATCAGTACCCTCTACCCAAGATCGATGATTTGTTAGATCATTTGCAACACACAAAATATTTCACTAAGTTGGATCTCAAATCGGGATACCACCAAGCACATGTCAAGGAAGAAGACACCTGGAATACTACCTTCAAGATAAGGAAAGGTTTGTAAGAATGGTTGGTCATGTCATTTGGTTTATGTAATGCACCAACTACATTTATGAGACTGATGAATGATGCATTACATCCATATCTAGATTCATTTGTTATAGTCTATTTGGATGATATATTGGTTTATAGTGCTACCTAGGAAGAACACATCTCACATCTCGTGCAGGTGTTAGATACTATGAAGAAACACCAGTTGTTGGCTAACCTCGAGAAATGTGAGTTTGCTCAACAATCTTTGGTGTATTTGGGGTATGTGATTGATGGAGGGGAGCAAAGATGGAGGCGATCATGAAATGACCAGTTCCTACAAATGTCACTGAAGTTAGGAGTTTTGTTGGGGAAACACAGTTCTTGTAGAAGTTCATAGCTTCATTTTCAGTAGTAGTTGCACCACTCCACACCATAATAGCTAGTGGTAAAGAGTTTCCAATGGGGGAAGAATCAATAGAAGGCTTTCAATGAGCTGGAAAAAAATAACAGTCAAGCACCAGTTCTCGCATTACCAAACTTGCAAAATCCTTTCGAAGTGGAGACATATGCTAGTGGGTATGCCATGGGAGCAATTTTGATGCAAGGAGGAAGAATTATATGATATCATTCTGAAATATTTCATGGGGTAGTTCTCAACTACCCTACATATGACAAGGAACTCTATACTCTAGATGAAGTTGCCAACAAGTGGAAGAATTATCTAATGGGCAAGGAGATCATCATTGTTGTAGATCACCGGCCACTATATTGTTTGCAGGCACAGAGTAAGCTAAAACAAACCAAACATTGCAAGTGGATAAAAATTCATCTAGTCATCAAGTCCAAGAAGGGAAACACAAATAGGTTGTCAGACATGCTTTCAAGGCCACCCACAACCAATATTATATCCTTTGGAAGTCTAATACACGTGGCACCTTTTACCCATGATGCATATAGAGAGGCATACACAAAATATGAGGACTTAAAGGAGGTCTTTCAGTAGCTACATGGCCAAATTCATATAGAAGAAGGTGATGGCAAGGATGACTATCATTTCTATAATCGATTTCTCTAAAAGCTCGACAAGCTCTGTGTCCCTAAAGTTGAATGACTACAACTTATCAGAGAGGCTCACACCTCCAAAGTTGCAGGAAATTTTGGTGTTGGGAAGACAACTGCCAACTTATAGAGGTATGTGTATTGGCCCAGAATTCAAGAAGAAGAAGCGAGGTCTATACCATCCCTTACCTGTATCCACTCGACCTTAGGAAAGAATTTCCATGGATTTTGTGGTAAGGCTTACCAACAACCAAGAAGGAACATGACTATGTATTTGTGGTAGTTGATGAGTTCAGTAAGATGTGCATTCTCATGCCTTGTAAAAAAGACCACCAAAGGACAAGAAGCAACAAACATGTTATTTGAACAGGTCTGGGTGCATTTTGATATACTGAGGATCATCATCTCAAACATGGATACCATATTTCTTAGTACATTTTAGACTACATCGTGGGAGAAGATGGACACTAAGTTGAAGACGTCTACAACATTCCATCCATGGAAATATGGGTAAAGAAAAGTATAAAACAAGACTTTGGTGTAGCTTTTGAGGGGTTACAATCAGAAGCATCTGAAGACCTGGGAGGAAAATCTGATCTACATATAACACTCTTATAATAGAGCAGTCCACACTTCTACTGGTAAGTCACCTTTTGAAACTTGTTTTGGATATTTTCCACCTTCACACTTGGATGTTGTATGTGGACATCAAGGAGGAGTGAGGGAGGGCCTCATAAGAGATCTATTGAGAGCAGGAATTTTTTTCGAGAAGATTAGGAAAATCTATTTGCAAGTGTAGGAAACATTGAATAAGTCACGAGAAAAATACAAGGCCAGGCATGATCAACACAGAACCGAGAAGTCATTTAAATTCAGAGACATAGTTTGGTTATAATTGAACAAGGAAAGACTACATGGTCCTAGTAAGAAGATCAAGGCTTTGCAGTATGGAGCTTCCTAGATATTGGAGAAGGTGGGAGATAACGCCTATAGACTCAATCTAACCCCATACATGCAAATTTACTCAGTAGTGAATGTGGAGAATCTCAAACTCTACGAGCCTTCCATGTTGGATTAGGAGGAGGAGAAAGTCCTACCTTCCATAGAGGACTTAACACCAAATTCTCAGGCAAAGTTGGCAGAGGACACAGTTTCAAAGAAGCTCCAAAACTACAAGACAAGGGCAACATGACCTTTGGAAAATTGGGTTAAAATGACAACTTCCAGGAAAAACAAAGTGGTACTCTAGGGAGAAGGTAGAGGAAAATTTCCCTCACCTCATTCAGTAAATATTTTGGGGACCAAAATCCTCCCTACATGGAGAGGTATGATCCAAATTGGATCATCATATTATTTTTCATCTATCTCAATGCTTTTAGAGTGGAAAAAATGGAGGAATCAACTTGCAGGCTCATTTTAACGGCAGGTCCCAATTTGGAAAATTGGGGTTTGAAACCTTCCATATCCATTTTGAGGCATCAAACGACATTTTTGGGGGTCAAATCTTTCCTAGATTTAGCTTGAATCTTTTGAAACTATTCTACACATTGAGACCTTTCCAATGGTGCAAAAATCACGTCAATTAGAGCTCCTATGCAAAAATTATGCCTCCTACAAGTTGACCTACCATGTTCACCACCATGGTATGAGTGGATGTCATGTCAACCCCCATTTACTCATGCATATGGGGCTAGCAACATTTGGACTTTCAAGAAGATTCTAGAAGGTCCAAAAATTTATCACAATTGATGGTTGAGGAAGTCAAAACCCTACCCTTAGATGGCGATCAAGCAATGTTAAATACTAGGCCACTGGGAGGAGAAGGGGTTCCATTATTTAGCATTGTATTTGTTCCATAGTTGAGTAGATAACATAGGACTGGTATTTGGAGAGCATAACATAGGAGGAGAGATTATGTAGCAACCATGCAAGTCACAATGTCAAAGACAACTCCACAAAGAGTGCCTCTTTCTTTGTACGAATAAAGGAGAGCAGAGCAACCTCACCTTCTAGCTGGGTTTTCTCCCATATTGGGTTTCCTAGGTTATATCTTGTGTTTATTTCTGGATGGTGTGTGAGTATTTATTCATGTTCTCTATTTTTTGCATTTCAACTATTTCATACATTTTAAGCATAAAACCAATAATTAAATAATCTGAGATCTGAAAGAAATTAACCCTCACAGTAAAGATTTCGGTATTCTATTAGATATGTTGTGATGAACTATCCAATAGAATATCCACGATAGTTTAGAGATCAATATATAACATGGAAACAAATTTTTCAACCACTATGCAACATAATAATTTTAATCGTGCAATTATTGAAAATTACTTTTTTCCATGGGAAAAAATTATCTTTATTTTCAAAAGGATATAAAAATGTACATTCAAAATTTTTGTTTCAAATCAAAATTCTTATAATGATAGTGCTTTTCTTTTCATGCTGTAACTTGATATGGATAATTTAAGTCCATTCCAATAAACTTCCTGTCTCGGATCTATAAGTTTATCAACAACAAAACCAAAATAGATAACATAAAACTGGTTTTTGAGACCACATTCTTCATAGAATTAGCGAGATAGAGGGACCCTCGTTGCCTTCCTCCCACTGAGAATATTGTATTTGGCCCAGGGGCATTCACAATGCCTTTTTTGATAGGGTGTCCATGTTCCTATTGTCTTCTCGGTAGATGTGAGAGAATGAAAGACTCTTTATGTGTCTTGTTGCTTTTTTTGTTCTTTCTTTCCAGCACTCCAGTGTTGCCGCCTGGAGATCAGCCTATCCATTGAGCCAACCAATAATGACTTTGGAGTCACCAAGTAATAGCATCTCATTGATGTCCAATCTTTGTGCCAAGATGAGAGAAGCCCACACCCCCATAAGTTCCACCTTTGTATTAGTGCCTTGCCCACAATTGAGGGTCCAACGGATAAAAGAGTGAGAGTTTAAGAAGATTCCCCCCCCCCNCCGCCCTACAGAGATTGCTTCCTTGTTGTGCAGCTCCGTTAAACCAGGCTATTGCTCTGTCAGTCGGAAGAGTTATTTTTGGTCTGTGAATGGTCGGGTCTTTAGCTTGAAGTCCAGGTGTGACCACCTTTGCTAATATGTTGTTTACCACTCTGGGGATCGAAGGGGGCCTCTCTTCAAAGAGAGCTATGTTTCTGGCAGTCCAGATGTTCCAGCAAAGATAGGCTGGCAGCGTCGGATAGTTTTTGTTGGAGGCTAGCAAAGTGCTAAAGCAATGAAACACCGAGGTACCTATCCAGTTCTCGGCTAGATTTAAAACAAGTGTGAGTTGTTTCTAGACCAAGCGGAAAAACTTGCAACGCATAAAAAGATGATGGATCGATTCGCTTTCCAATTTGCACACTATGTAGCGGTTAGGGCCCCCCAAGCCACGGGTCTATAGGTTATCGCAAACAATAATTTTATTTTTTGTCAGGAGCCAAATGAAGAGCTTAATATTCATGGGACAATCCCCCTTCCATAACTTTTTGCACCAGGATTCATCCTGTTTTCTCCATAATTTTGTAGCAATCACATAGTATGCGTGTTTTACTATGAAAATGTCGATATTGTCCCCTCCCGTCCAGATGAGGGAGTTTGGCCTCTCTAGGAGGCAGATTCCTGCTCCAGTTAAATTCTGAGTGTATCGGATCCACTCTGCTTCAAGATCCTAATTGAGCTCTAGAGTAGTTCCATTAATCCATTTTCACCTATCAAGCTGCGGCTGGGAGAGTGTTTGATTTGAGCAAAAAGAAAAACCCTTATTGTGTAATCAAGCGAAGATTGGAGGAGAAAGCGTGGACTTGTTTTCCAAGCCCAGGATGGAGTCTCGTCCAAATTCAATCATAGATTCGCTTCCAGGTATCCAAGCGATCCACTGTAGAATGATCGGGAGCGATTTTAAGAGATGTTTCCATGTTTGTGAGCCTCTCGGAAGAGAAGACGAGGCCGAGCTGAGCCAAACATGAACCGATTGATGAGAAATATATTTGTCTTTAATTACCTTGCTCCATAATCCTGGAGCCATCAAAATTCTCCATAGTGTATTTGCCGAAAGTGCCTTGTAAAAGATAAGCAAGTTCCTCAAGCCCCAACCTCCCAACGATTTGGGTTTTGAGATCGCCTCCCACCTGCAGAGATGGTAGCCATTGTTTTGTTTGTTTCCAGTCCAGAGGAAGGTGAAAATAAATTGCCAAAGAGTCTTTAGTACAGAAAGAGTAATGTGAGCCAGGGCCATCCAGTACACAGGAAGGCTTTCCAAGACAACCTTGATTAAAATGTATCTGCCTTCCAGCGATAACAATCTGTTGCACCAGTGAAGGATTATATGTTCAAACTTTTCAGTTAGCCAACTCCAGTCCTTTGAAGAATAGCTAGATGGTTTGATGATGAACCCAAGGTAGTTGAACCCCTCCGCTAGGTCTCGAGAGTCGATGCCAAACATCAATTTTATTTCAGACAATATCTCATCTCGAACTTCTGTAGCCAAGAATGTTGACTTATGGTAGTTGATCTTCATACTTGAAACATAGCAGAAAGTATTAATGAGTTTGTGGATCTTTGTCCATTCAGACAAGTTTGTGGATCTTTGTCCATTCAGACAAGTTTGTGTTGGTCATGATGATCACATTGTCTACGAAGAGTAGATGGAAAATTTGTAACAATCTCGAGACTTTAATCCTTGTCAGGTAGCCTTTCGCTTGGATTTTTTTGAGTAAAATGCTGAGACTCTCCAGGACCAGGATGGAAAGAAGGGGCGACATAGGGCAGCCCTGTCGAAGCCCTCTCTCACAATGTAAGACATTGGTTGCTTCCCCGTTGATTAGTACAACAAAGATGGGCAAGGAAATACAACCCATTACCCAATTTGTGGTGACCACCCCAAATCCACACTGTATTAGGATGAGATGTAGAAAATTCCAGTTGATACAATCAAAAGCCTTTTTGAGGTCTAGTTTTAGGAGGACGGCTTGGAGATTTTTTGTCTTTATACTATGAAGGCACTCCTGAGCGGTGTCAATGGCGTCGAGAATTTGTCTCCCTTTTAGGAATCCTAACTGTTCATGTGATAGAGCCAGGGAGAGGATAGGGCAGATCCTTCTGGCTATGACCTTAGAAATAATTTTGTAGCAAAGATTACAGAGCGAGATGGGGTGAAAGTTTGCAAACTGTTGGGGATGGTTTGTTTTTGGGATCAAACCAATAAAAGTGTTGTTTAGATGTTTTTTTACAACCCCTCTGGTTCTTGAATCCTCCACGACATCCAACAAATCTTGTTCCATTAGATCAAAGTAGTGGAGGTATAGTTCGACAGACCACCCATCGGGGCCTGAGATTTTTTCTTTTGTGAAGCCTTTGATCACCTCTAAGATTTCCTCCTTTGTGTAGGGAGTTTCTAATCCTCTGGCCTCCTCGTCTATTACCATCTTTGGGAAGAGTCTAATTGTTTCAATCTGAGCGGCAAGGTTGGGTGCATTCACTTCCTGGTAAAAAGAATTGAAGTGGTTAAATGTCGCTATTTTGATGTTTGTTGAATTTTGATGAAGCCTACCGTCCTCTTCCTCTATTTCCCACAAGAATTTTTTATTCCGACAAAAAGTGGCAACTTTATGGAAGAATCGAGTGTTTTTATCCTCACCTGCGAGCCATAGCGCTTTGCTCTTCAAGCGCCATCTATCTTCATCCTCACGGAGGATTTTATTGTGAGCTTCTTCTAGACAAAACATTTTATGATCTAAGTCGACAGTATGGGCATCCAAAGCCTTCAGTCGGTGTAGTTCCTCCAATTCTCATTCTAATCTTCACATCTCTGCCTTTTCCTTTGACTTTTTTTTCTTTTAACCAGATTATAGAAACGAATTTTAAACGAGATAGTTTTCTCACTAGATTTCCCTGGCGTCCCCTTGAACCGTAAGGGAAGTGCCAACCCACACCGATCTAACTAACCGATTGAATGATTCTTCCCTCAACCAAGCAGGGTTAAACTTAAAAGGGTATTTAGCCCCAAATCTTCCTTCTCCTATATGTAGACAGATAGGTGCATGATTAGAAAGATAAGGTAGTTCTACCAAGGCCCAAATTCTGCAAGTAGGCATGATCAGACCTTCTGCCACCAAAAACTTGTCAAGTCTCTTTGCAATGCCAACTGATCCCGATCTCCGATTTCTCCAAGTGGGCAGTATCTCCGTCGGCTTCAAATCCACTAAGGTGTTTTTGGAAAATAGGTGCTTGTAAAAGTTCGAGAGTGGATCAGTCTTTGCCCTTTCTCCCCAAATCTCCTTGGAATTGGTAGTCAGGTTTAAGTCTCCCGCTATGATGAGATTCTTTACCACCAAGAGGCCTAAATGATCTAGTCTCTCCCAGAAAGTTCTTCGATCATCACACGGTCCATAGGAGTTGAGCAAGATCAACTTTGTCTTCAGTTCTAAGCAGGTACCCGTAAGTAAAATCCCTCCTAGACTTAGCATAGGTATTAAATCAAAATGGGTAGGATCCCACAAGGCAAGTAGACCTCCCGAATTATCTACTGAGCTTGCCGCGTGCAAGCCATGCAGTCAGGTCGAAGAGTGTATAGAAAATTCTTAGCAACAGTTTCATCCACTAGAGTTTAATGAAGAAAGATAATAGACGGTTGTGTCTTGTCAAGGAGTCATCTCATGGAGGCTAGTTTCAGGGGTCCTCCAACCCCTCTGATGTTAAGGGAGAGGAGGATCATGACTTACCCCGGGCAAGGGATTTTAATCCTCTAAGCACCCCTTGATTTGTATCAATAGATAGTGTAGCCGAACTCGAAGGCCTTGTGTTAGCCTTTTTTCGCGCACTACAGGTTTTTAGTGGCGAACGCTCAAGCCCTAAACCCATGGACCAAGAGGGGTCAGTCTCAGTTGCCTTCTTCGCTCTCGAAGAAGAAGGAAAGTCACTATGGTGTTTAGAGGGTTGTATAAGACTCTTGTCGTGGTAAGTGGAGATGGGAAGAGAGCCAAAAGGAAGGGTGGAAGCTGGAGTAATAGAAGAAAGCATGTTGTCCAGTTCCTGTTCAGAATAGGACGGTTCAGCATAGCCAGGGAGAGTAGTGGGGTCTAGTGCTTCGCCGGAGGTAGAAGATGCTTGGTTATCCGGGGCTCAAGCAGTAGGGACAGGTCTAGGCAATGAAGGGGAGGCTTGTAAAGGAGAAGAAGATAGGTCGGGAGTTGTAGGTGCTGGTTCATCCGATTCCCAAGTTGTAAAGGAGTCGCTAAGGGGGACATGACCAGGCGAAGTGGGGGTGAAGTGTAAGGGAGCGTCATGCTTAAAAGAATCTGACTCTAAAAGCTTAGGGTGCAGGATGCTAGTAGCCAACGAGTTAATGGTGAGTCTGTCCCATGCAGAGAGATTATTATAAAGTGAAGGATAGTAAAGCTTAATCTTACCTACAAGCAAGTCATCAAGTGGATCAAAAATTGTGTCCCTCCTTAGATGAGGTGCCTCCTCTCCCATCTGGTCTGGCTATGAAACATAAATATCAAATCCAATCTCCTCCGATGGTTACATGTTTTTCATGGTGGGAGGAAACTGTGAGCAGTCTCTTCTCAAATGGTTTGTTCCATGACAATAGGAGCACCGAAAAGGGATTCCCAGGTAGTCTTGGCATTGAGAAATGAGAATGCCTCTCCATTCTATCTCCAAAATATCTGGCAGTCCAGCCTGGATGCCTATTTCCACTAAGACCTTAGCCACTCTTTTATATGATGCAGCAAGAGAGAGTGTGTCCACCCTTAAGAAACGTCATAAAGAGGCTCCAATGAGTTTAAGCGCTTGCTGGTTCCAAAGCTTGAGAGGGAGTCCCGGGAGAAGGACCCATATATGTCTGTGGCTGAAGAATTCTGTGGATGGGTTGAAGCCAATCCTCCATATATTGAGCATACGGCTCCCTCCCTCATATGCTTAGAACTTATCCAGGATGCAGACTGTGTCCTCAAGTTTCTTAAAGATAAAGCCGAGCCATCCATGTTGGAGTATGTGGACCTTGGGCAGATAACCTAGAGCAGGTTTCCAATGGGTTATTATCTAGTCCTCAAGGTTCTGCTTACATTTATCTTTGTATGCAAGCCTCCCAACTAAGGCACATAGGGAAAGATTGTAGGCTTCAGAGAGTCTGACATCCATCCCAAGTACAAGTCTGGGGTGTCTTTGTTTTGGCTTCCAGACCCTATGTGTCCTCTTGGTAGAGCAACTCTTGTGATAGGTAGAGGGTCCTCCAAGATGTCTACCCCTCAGCTGGTCGTTCACTTCTATCTTCCCACCCTTCTGGCCAGGAGTCGAGCGTACTCCCTCAAAGACAGGCTGTGGCTTTGTCCCTCTAGTAACCAGGTTTAAAAGTTGACAGTTCAGTAGTGGGGTGGGAGGGTTAAGGGTGGAGCCGATAGCAGATTTATGTGGAGCGTAAGACATGCTAGTTCCCCAGTAATGGTTGCTGCAAAGCTCATCAACCGATGCAAGGAGATCTGATTGGTCCCATGGGTCCCCATTCCCCCCATTAGTGGGATCCGAGCCCTCAGACTCCATAAAGGAGACTTGTAAAAACTACTAAAAGAGAAGAACACTTCAGTGTAGTAGACTATTAGGGACTGTAGAGACTGAGGAAAATAGGATAATCTAGGGAGAAAAAAACTAAAGTCCACCAACTCCGATAAGGTGGGCCCAAAATAGGGATTCAAGGTCTGAGAGTAGCAGGGAATCCAAGAGGCTAAAAGGTCTAGGGCGACTCAAATTTTACCATCTTGACTACAGACTAGTATATCAATAGGGGACTAGGAACAAAAAAGTCTTCAAATGGTAGGGCATTGATCTCTTAAGAAAAAAGAGAGTAGATGGGAAGCTGGAGTTGCATCCGATTCCAGGTGAATTAGTTCCGCCATGGCTCACTGCACATACATAATAATTTTAACATAATAATTAATGAAAAATTGTATGGACCTTACACATTAACTTATATTTTATTTATGCACCTACTCAACGCTAGTTGGAGAAGAGCATCCAAACTAAATCATTATATTCTAATGCATAGTTGTAAAACGTATCGAATTAAATCCTTGAAAGCATCCACCCCTCCCAAAGCACCTTGCTATAGTTGCCACAAATTATTCAATTTTAATTTAAGATTAACGAGAACACATTGCAAAGTTATTTGGATGTTTCTTAAAGACGCTCTTTAATCCTTCTAATTTTTTTTAAACCCTTAAATTTGATCTTTGTGCACCATCAAACCCAAAAACATATTTATAGAAATTAGTTTGATGGTACAATGGTAAGAGTGAATGGATGATCATGGTTTTATTATTTGAGGATAGAAATGGAAAGAATTCTAAGTTGTTAATTGATGTCAAAACCAAAATATAGGTGACAAAACTATGATATAGGTTAATAAATATCAAAACCACAATATAGGTTACATTTACTCTCTATATACAATAATATGTTTCAAACCACTCTATAGATTCAACCATTATTGGTTGACACGATATTGCACTTGACCACAATTGCCACAGATTTTTCAATTTTAATTTAAGAGTTATTAGTTGACACGATATTGCACTTGGCCACAATTTCCACAGATTTTTCAATTTTAATTTAAGAGGTAATGAGACTGCATTTTAAAGTTTTTTTTTTTAGGGTTTCTTAAAGACACTTTTAACCCTTCTAAATTTTGTTAAACCCTTAAATTTGATCTTTCTACACAATAAGCAATACAATACTATACAACCACAAATTCCAATGCATTCACATTTCATTGATATCATTCCATTTAACCTCCAAAATATATTTATAGAAATTAATTTGACAATACAATGGTAATATCCAATGGACGATCATATTTTATTATTTCAATAAAGAAGAAGAAATAATTCCACAATGTTAATCAATGTTAGAATTGTTATTGCAAGATTTGTACTTGTGCAAAGCCCTCCACAAGATCCCCAAATCTTGCATAACAATGGAAGAAACTACCATTGTCACCTTAGTAGGATCTTCTCTTGTTTTAGTGATGGAGGAGGTCCACCACAAGGGAGGGTTCCCTGGTGACTTCAAGGGATCAAATAACAAATTTAGTAGCCAAGCCTACCGCCCCATATCTTGATAATTGGTTTGTTGGTCTAGGTCAAGGAAAGAGAAGAGGTTGAAGGTGATTTATGTACCTGCCCAGAACAATAACACTTTGCAAGACACATACAACAATTACCAAGCTAAAGTATGCAAAAATAACTTATTTAGACACTAGACAAGATAGATTGCAATGGCTGATACAAATTTGCAACAGTAAACAATTATATGACAACAATAAATGGTTTGCAACAACAACAACAATTAGTGCTCGGAAATACCACAATTGACCATGAAAAGTAAGCATATAACCAATATAATGTTATCCAATTGTTAGAGGTGATTCGTTAGTGAGTTAAGCCACCTTTAGATGAATGTATGCAACAATTTAATGCAGTTTTAGATGGTTATAACAAACTTTTATAACAACAACAAATAATATAGTGAGTTTGCTAGGGTTAGAGTTAGTAGAGTTAGTAGAATACTTAAGAGAGTTGGAAAAGAGGTTCCATCAATCACTTTCACCACAAGAGTTGCTTCTAGATTAATGCCTTTCTAGNACTTTTATAACAACAACAAATAATATAGTGAGTTTGCTAGGGTTAGAGTTAGTAGAGTTAGTAGAATACTTAAGAGAGTTGGAAAAGAGGTTCCATCAATCACTTTCACCACAAGAGTTGCTTCTAGATTAATGCCTTTCTAGAGCTATGGAGTCTCAAATGCATCCAAGCTTGAAGGTTGATCTATTTGAAACCAAGAAGTAGAGTCTAAACCCTAAGGTGAAAACACATTTGGGCCTTAGGCTTTAGACTTTGAGGAGAAGGACGTCTAGGGTGCAAGCACTTTGGGGACCTAGATATCGTTTCTCCCTTCTTGTAGCTCAACTAGGTAAAATATCACTTGTCTAGGGCTAAAATCCTAAAGTGATAACACTTTAGTGATTTAGGGTTCTAACCCTAGCAAGGACAATTCACAAATTTTGGACAAGTAAAACCTTGTGAGAGGAAGAAGCACTTATGTTCCTCTCTTAGGGTTTCAACAAAACAAGAATTCTTGCAACAAAATAGCAATTTCACCATTTACATCAACTATATATCAAAAAATTGCAGAAAATTACTCACTTCATCCAAGAAACCATGAGCATTTAATCCTAATTGCAGAAATAGCCATCCAAACTCAACAAACCATCCACAATAGATCCATTCCAAGCATAGTGCATGAGAGAGAAAGACCAATAATCCCAAAGGGGCCAACAATTTTAGAAGTAGCTCTCACAATGGTGAGGAAAAGATGATAAAACAAAAGTGAGGGTTATTCCTTTTATATGAGGCTACCCTAACATATTTTTTCACATAAAAATAGAAGTGGGGCCTCCCCCTCATTAACCTTCACAAAGTGTAATAAATGCAAAATACACCATAATGAGCCACATGTGTGAGACATCAAGCCTCCTTAGGAAATGAGGGGGCCTCCAAAGGCCACATGGCATCAACCCAGAGCATGGTGGGAGAAAATGATGTTTCTCCTCACCGAAAGTCATGTTGTGCATCATTAATACCCCAGGAAATCACTAAACCTTAGCTACATCAAGCTCTAAAAGGTGACGTCATCACCAAAATAGGGCCAATGTCCAGGATCCAGGTGCTGCATCTATGCCCTAAGGAGTTGCATCTCGCCTCTACAATGTCTTTGATTGTCTGTTACTGCATTGTGCTTGATCCTAGTGAAAAATAATCTATGGGGTACTCTGCCCAACCTATGGGATTCCAACCCATTTGTGTGCCATCGTGACTGAATCTCATACCAAGTCCATTTGTCCATCGTTCGAGGTTCCAAGGATGTGAGAGCTAGTGTCTGAGGGTGGCGAGTCACTGGAAGACCCACTGCTCTCCATCAAATGTGCCAAGGTCCTACAATAAAGGCACAACATCTTGGGTACAAGCCTAGTACGTCCCTCAAAGAACCATGTCAAGGAAATCCAAGACAAAACAAAGTATAAGACAAAGTTAGCCAAGGTTCATAAGAAACATTAGTTCTTAAAGCATGCAAAGTAAGTTGTAACTTAATATATAATCCATGTAAACAATTCACCTTAGTAGCTGCTTCAAGCATCACACCAACCCAGGACCCTATGTGAGTTGACAAGTTTAAGTATGGAAGGCCTTCATCCAACCCTATTAGGTGAGCCACTTAGACATGAAATAAAATAACCTAGGGAGAGGGATAGGTCCTAAGGGAAGCAGGAAATAAAGAAATCCTTCAAGAGTAAGTGTGGAGGTGATATGGTTTTAGGGCTTACTTCATGGCTTATGGTGTCATTTAATCCATTTCTATGAGCATCGTTATGGAGGGTGTGCTTTCTCTTGAGTTACCACATTCATTGGCACCATTTTTTCCAATCCCCCTTTATTTTCCATCTTACCAGTCTACTTTATCATATGTGCAAGTCCCCTTTTATAAGGTTTCAAGCTATAACATTTCTATTTGGGACCGAGGTGAGCACTGAAAGGGTAGAGCTCAAGTTTGGACTGGATTTTGGGAGTCCTTTTATATCATTCCTTTATTTCTTTAGCATCATTTTCTTATTCTTTTATTAGCAACTGCAATCAACCTATGGGCCTTCATCCCCTCTTCTCATGAGAGAATGGACCATGACCCGTTACCAAAGTTTAGTACACTATGAAAGGCTCCAAGATTGAAAGTGATAAATATGGTGGGGAACAAAACGTTACCCTTGTGAGCCCCCCCCAATAGTACCAATGTTCCCTATGATACATATGGATGTCGGTGGTCTCCCACCTATTCCAACTGGCTCATTTTGGTAGTTTTCCAGTTCGGCAGTTTTTTCCTAGTTTTCGAGTCCCTGACTTTCGGGGTCGTTTTGAGGCCCTAAACAACATTTTTAGGGCTCACCATGGTCAAACTATAATCGAAGTCATAGTCCGGTGGAAACATGTGTAGTCCTCGGATAGACCTTTCCAACATCGTGCGCCTAAAACAGAGATTGTATGCAAAAGTTACGACTCTAGGAAGTTGATGTACTAACTTGCCCAAACGAGGCCCACATGACTTTTGGCACTTCATCTCCTAGGGCTAGGTTTTTGGATGTCTAGGGTTTTTGACATTCCTGTTTATTGTAAAAATTCCTTGAGAGCCTCATTTCAATCATCTTCTTGCGAATGAGCACAACCGTCACATCTCTTCTCAGAGATAAACCACCACCATTCTAGCAAGCTTGTTTTCCACTACATTTTACAGTGTCAGCTTATTTCCTTATTGAATAGAAACCAATTTTACTGTATATCTATTATTCTATGTTAAGAATATTTTGATAATAATCTATATTCATTTCGTTCTACTCATAGAATATAGATCAGTGGTATCATATCGTTCTTCTCCTTATCGTTCTTAATGGATGTCCCCAACGAGGTCAAGGTACAAAGAATTGGGTCTTTAGCTTGTTTCTCTTGAGGACAAAATCTCTTGCACGCCCAAATGACCTCTCATGGCGGGAGAAAAGATAGACGACGGGACATGAGATCCCTTCAAAATGTTGCTCGAGGAAGCCCATTCAAAAGACGACGGGACATGAGATCCCTTCAAAAGACGACGAGATAGGAGATCCCTTCAAAATGTTGCAACAAAGGAACGAGATGATGGAAAGTTTTGCACAAATCCTTCGGCGACTACCAACAGGCGACACATATTCCTCAAACGGAGCCACCGCTCCCTTCAAGGTACAAATCAACTTCGATATTCCTATATTTGAAGGTCAGATAGATGCAAATGCTGTAGACAAATGGTTGAATCCGCTAGAAGGGTATTTCTCTGTCCATAACTTCTCGAATAGAGAAAATATTACTTTTGCGCTCCTCAAAGTCGTTCCCCATGTCAAGTATTGGTGGGAAAATTTCTAAGAGCAAAAGGAAATAAAGGAACCCTCATTATTTACAGTTGTGGTAACCCAATAGTCCTTCAGGGATGCTATTAAGGAACAATACTACCCTGTTGGAAGTTATGACGACCTATACACAAAATGGACCACACTACGACAGGAAAGAGACCAAGCAGTGCCTAAGTTCACAAATATCTTCCATATCTTGCGAACCAAGCTGGGTATTAAATATTTTGAGCGACATCTGGTGCTCAAGTATTGTAGCGGTCTGCATAGATACATACATACTGAAATGGAGTTTCTGGACATCTCATCCTTGGGTGCTACCTACCGATATGCCGTCAAAATCGAGCAATAGCTCAAACAAAGGACACGAAAATTTGGGCCTGGGAACCCCTCACAGCAAAAGCCACGAAAGGGAAGCCCTAACCCGTAGAACAAGGGATAAAGCAAAGACAGACAACCTCAAGACAACCAGTCCAGGCCGTAAGCAAAGAAGGACACGAGAAAGACAAAGAAGGACACCAGAAAGACAAAGAAAGATATTGGGAAGTGGTGTGACTTCCATAAGAGCCCCTAGCATAGCACTATTGATTGCCACTCAAAGAATTCATTGGTGGCTGAGGTGAAAGCCTCTGAATCAGATGCGGTTTCCGACTCCAAGTCAGAACCAAAAAGGGGGAGATGGATCATTGACGCAGAACCCAGTGAACCAGATGAGTCGGAGGAAGGCAAGCGCCTTTGTCATTCATAGATGTGGGTGAAGGGTACCCTGCTGCACTACAACGCTGATAGTGGTAGCCAAAAGAACCTCATCTCAGTAGAGGTTGTTAAGCGACTCGCCCTGTCAACAATGCCGCACCCACATCCCTACACCATTAGATGACTCTGCCAAGGAAGTGACATCCGTGTCAACCAACAATGTTGCCTATCATACGACATCAAGCCCTTCAAAGACGAGGTATTGTGTGATGTTTCCCCTCTCAAAGTTTGTAATGTTATTTTGGGTCAACCATATTTATGGAAATGTCATGTTGTATATGAGTTTAGGCCTCACAATGTTATTATTACTTTAAACAAGAAATTGTACGGGATACCCGAGGCAGTCCCACCTAGTTGTATTTCCTCGATCTTTGCCAAGCAATGCAAGAAGGTCATCTCTTAGATGGGGAAGTTTGTCTTCTTCATGATTTGCTCTTAGAATGAGTGAAATATTGTAGCCACATCCAGGGTAACAGTGGCCGAACTCTCCACATAGCAGAAGCAAGTGGATAAGGTCGAGGAATAATACTCATATATTTTCTCCTCACCTACCAGGGTACCTGTTAAGCCCTAATATGGGCTCATTACCCCTTAATTGGGGAATATTATATTAGTAATGTTATTTTATTTATGTCGGCTTCAGGCCATTAGTACCTCCTAGTCTCCTATATATACCAATGAGACATTTTCATTTTGAATCATCTTGTACTTGAACATTTAAGTGGGGTAAAAGGAGGTTGCCCCCTCGAAGAGGCTTATTATCTGAAATTATCTCTTTTTCAAGGTGTTGAGTACTAAGAGGTTTATTATCTGAAATTCAATCTTTTCTATGGTGTTGAGTACTTTTCTGAGGTTTTTCTATGCTATATTGATATATTTGTTCTTAACATATGGTATCAGAGCCCAAGGTCTTGGGGGTTTCACTACATCTCGAGAGATACACCTCTGCATTTTCACTATAACTTTTTTCTACAACGCTCTGTATGAACAACTTGGATGATATTTAGTATATGGATCAAGGTACGCTGGCTCCAAAATTCAGCCCCTGAGGCCTAACACTTTCGGCTATGCTAAACTCAGACAAAAGATAGGGCCTGGAATCATCCCGAATCGAGTCATTGTGGAATTTTCGCCATAAAATTTTTTTCTGTAATGCTCTGTGACCCTGAAATCTAGTAGCCATTTATAGAAATTAGTAAGGTATCTATGGTAAAATTCTAACTTGTCTATCTTACATTTCCAGATAAGACCTTGTGTAAGATAGGGTATCCGGACCAACACCCCATTGATTAGTCTCAAGAAGGTGTTCTAGGTAAAACAATCATAATCTCTTCCTAGAGTATCAAAATTGAAAGGGACTGGCTGTGGTAATTGATCGGTGGACAGTATGGCATTTTGGGTGTGAGTTTCAGAATTTTATAATAATTATTTTGTGCAAGTACACTATACAAGGATATCTCCGTAGCGCTAAAAATCACAAGTTGTGGGGAAGTTACCAGGAATTCCACTTTCATAATAATCCAATTTTGATCTGACCTATGGAATTGAAGAGAAGCAATATCAGAGAACTACATAAATAAAGTTTCATACCTAGAAAAGCAGAAACTTCGGAGATACAATAATAGAAGAAATAATATTGTCTAGCCAGTAACTTTCACCTCAAAATCAAGGTTCAAAAGCAGATACTTGGCCAATATGCCACTCAAAAAGGGAACTTATACAACAAATTGCTTCCGTAAAATCCTAATTTTGGACTCTTTGATGAAGATGAAGAAATGCGAGGGACATAAATGATTTACAAAATAAGATAGTTGGCAAAAGATGAACTACAAGATTATGGAGGGTTTAAAAAGGAGATCATGAAGTATTGAAAATTTCGTAATAGAGAAGACATTAATTCGAAGTGAAAAATGCATCCCATGAAATCTACAATAAGGAAACAAGGAAGGTGAATCAAGAATGGAGAAACTCCAACTTATTTTAAGGATCAAATCCACGCTCCTAAGATTGATAAGGGAGGAAGTTTGATGGCAAGGACCCAATCACATGGATACTGTGATGGAGCAATTCTCTTTGATCTCCATAATGTGCCACATACACAAAAGGCAGAATTGCTTCTTTATATTTTAGAACTTAATCAATTTTGTATGGTATCGATGTATTTTTTATCGCAAATCACTTGGCCACTCTGGACAATTCTACTAAGAAATGATAGCACACTCATGAGGATACAAGGAGCAATACCTCTTTTAGCCAATTGATAAATCTCAAGCAAAAGGGTTCAAATACTTGTTACTAAGAACTTCCCAAAGATTGAATATAAAGGACTGAGACCTGCAGATGTGAGTAATTTGATTGATGTGGTCTATAGGAACTGCATAGGATACCATTCAACATGAGGTCCACCTTCTTGGGAGCCCAAATCATCGGAGAATGCATTTGCATGCGGCAAGAAATGTTGAAAGTAAAAATATGGCTAAGTAGCTACTAGAAGGACCTCAATCCTAACATCTATATGAGAACAATGTCCTTCTTTTAAAACACCTCAAACTATAAGGCTGACACCTCAACAATTGGAGGAAGAAAAACAAAAGGTTTTATGCTTTAATTGTGACAGCTAAAGTAAGGGACATAAGTGTATGAGAAGAAATTGTATCCACATAGATTGTGAAGAGGAGGAAGAAGAAAACAAGAACCATCTCAAGATGCAGAAGAGATTTCTTCTAAAGAGATGAATCTCAATTTATATCAGTGGTAAATGCATTGGCCTGAATTAACACTTCAAACCCTCAAGATCAAGGATACATCAAAAAGAAAAGGTAATAGTCCCAATTGATTCGGGTAGTACTCATAATTCTATCCACTATGGGGCACTAGCCAAAGATCTCAATTGTTTTGTATATCCATGAGTTTCAAGTAATGATTGCAGATGGAGGAACTATCAATTGTCAGAAAAATGAAATAAGATCAATCTTTACTATGGGAATATGAAATGAATAATCCAATGATTGCTATACCCATGGTGGTGCAGATGTTAAAATTAGGAATCCAATGGTTACACCATTAGGAATACCGGCTTTAATCTTCAAGAATCCTTTTCATGAAATTTTCATTGAAGAAAAATAAATTGAGTTGAGAGGTAACACAAGGAAGCCCGGTAAGGTGATAAGCACCCACCCAAGATGACAAAAATTATCGGTAAGGCATCAAGGTGTTATTGCAATAATCCATGCTCACTAGATGTTCAAACATCTAAGCCATCTATTCCCCAATATCTCCAAAGGATCATTGATAAGAATCTAAAAGCATTTGAAGATATCTCAAAGGTCTTCCACCCACTCAACCAAGTGATCATGAAATTCACCTAATTCCCCGAGTAAGACTCCTCTCCTAACATCAGCCATACAAATACCCTTACGCCTGTGAAGAGTGAAATTGAGTGCATGGCTGAAGAAATATTAGAGGTCGGCATTATTAGACTAAGCCAAAGTTCTTACCCGCATCAATGGTAATGGTATTCCAGAAAAGAGCAACTGCGCCTATGTGTCCAGATTATAGAGAGCCTAACAAGATCACTATTAAAGAAAAGTTCTATCCCGTGACTGATGAACTGTTAGATGAACTACATGGAGCAATCTATTCTACAAAATTGGATCCTCCGTTCAGGGTATCATCAAATCGAATGAAGGGAAGAAGATATCCTAAAAACAACATTCCAAACTCATGAAGGCCATTATGAATTTTGTCATGCCTTTTGGCCTTTACAAATGCACTCCTTCCACATTCCAAGGTTGGATGAATTCCATTTTCAAGCCCTTCCTTCAAAAAATCTTGTGTTAGTATTTTGATGATATACTAATCTATAGCAAGTCTTGGAGGACTTTATGTGCCATACAAGTGACATATGCTACAACTACTAAAGGAGCAAATACTATATGCCAAACCATCCAAAATGTTTCTTTGGAGTGTTGAGGTAGAGGCATTTGGGTAATATTGTACCTCATGAAGGTGCCAAGGTAGACCACCAGACAGCCAAGTGATGGACTGGCCGATTCCTAAAATATTGAATAATCTTAGAGGATTTTGGTTTGACAAAGGACTACTGCAAGTTTGTTCCTAACTATGGAAGAATAGTAGCACCTTTTAATGACAATAACTAAGAAGGATGCATTTTCATGACCTAAAGGCAACTAAATCTTTGAACAACTTAAAGAGGGGTGATGTGTAACCTGTCTTGGACTCACCTGTGACTCTTACAAAACCTTCTACTAGGAAATGTGATGCCTCGGGAAATGGAATTATGGATGTCCTAATGCAAGAAGGAGGCCCATGGAATTTGAAAAGTCAATTAATTCAAGGGAAAGGACTTACACAAACCTAATATCATATGAGAAGGAAATGATGGAAATACTACATGCATTAGCAAATGGCGCCCTTACTCCACACAGGTGGTAGGCACTTCAAGGTCAAAATGTGACATGATAGGTCTTAAATACTCTTGAACAAAGACCTGCCTTTTAGAAGAACAACAAAATGGGTAACCAAGATATTGGGTTATGATTTTGAAATCCTCTATAAAAAGGGGAAGCAAATGTCTGTGGTGGTAGATGCACTCTCAAGAAAGGATGAAGATGTTGAGGTTTTCCCAGGTTATCTCGATCATCCAACCACATTGGATAATAGGAAGCAAGGGATGAATGGAAGAATGATCAAAAAGTGTGGACTCTCATTCAAAGGTTGTATGGTGGATTCCAGCTGCATCGTATACATTTCATAATGGAAAATGATCACTATGGCATAAAAAGATCATTATATTTTATGTAAGAACTCCTGTCCTGGGACAAAAGGTACCATTGAATTGCACACCTCCTCCAAAGAGGAGGGCATCAGATTTTGAAAACCTACCATAGAGTCAAGAAAGATTTTTGGGATGGAATTAAACTGATGTTCAAAGGTTTGTATAATGTCATTTGACAAATAAAATAAGGTGGAAACAATTAAGACCCCAAGTCTTTTACAACCATTATCCATCCCAAGTCACATTGGGAGGGAGGTTTCCCATGGATTTCATCATGTGGTTACCTGGGTCCTAAGGGAAAGAGTGTAATCAGTTGGTGATTGTTGATAGGATCATCAAGTACACACTTTTGTGCACTCTCTCATCCCTTCAAAGCAAGTAATAAATGCTACCGTGATTCATGGAGATACCAAAAGCTAAGCATGGTAGCCCAAAGATTATTGTATGTTATAGAGATCCCATCTTCACCTGACATTTTTTGACAAAATTATTTCTTTGTTTGGGTACCTAATTGGCTCATAGCTCATCCTATCATCCCTAACTGATGGAAAACTCAGATAGAGACTAATGGATTCAGGAGATGATGATAGTTGATACTGATAATTTTATGGATACCCTCCTTCCACTTCTTCTCTAAAAGAAAAATCTGGCTAGTTCAAGCAAGGAAGATCATGATCGAGAATCAACAACAAGTTCTCCAAATCTTAAAGGACAATCCTTGACCATGGCACAAAATCACGAAACAACAAGCATCAACAATGCAGTGAAAGAAGTCTTGAAGTAGGGGATTGGGTGTTTTAAGACTACAACCACATACGTAAAAACAGATGTCCCCAAGCAAGCCAAGAAGGATAATAAATTATCAACAAAGTACTATGGCCCTCTTAGGAAGGTAAGCTGTGAAAAGATTGGTACTTACGGTACAAAATTGGAGTTGTTCCAGATCTTCACGAGTACACCTACTTTCCATGTTTCTACGCTTAAAGAAGGTTATAGCTACAAGATCCTACCAAACTATACTGCTGTCAATCCTTGACGAGGAAGGAAAAATCATATCGAGCCCTGCCATCAATGGCTACACAAGAATTTTCCAAATCGAGGAATAGATCCATTTCAGAAAATCTCATTAAATGGAGGAACCATCAATCGAGATTCCACTTGGGAAGATGAGCTTTTATACAAAAGCATCCGAAGTTACCTGCTGCGCATAACATCGCCCTCAAGGAGGGCATGTTAAGCCCTAATATTACCCTTTAATTGGGGCATACTATAATAGTAATGTTATTTTATTTATGCTCTGCTTTATAGCCATTAGTAATTCTAGTCCCTATATATACCAAGGAGACATTTCATCTTGAATCATCTTGTACTCGAACACGGCAAAAGGAGGTTTCTCCCTCAAGAGGCTTATTATCAAATCATCTCTTTCAAGGTGTTGAGTACTTTTCCCGAGGTTTTCTATGCTATATTGATATTTGGTTCTTAACAGCATCATCTCGCATCATATAGGGTCAAGAATTCCCCATCGACCACCCTTCACGCACTGCTGCTCTGAAGGGGCCACCTTACCACCGATCTCTATTAGAGAATGAGGAGATCAAGAGTCAGTTCCAAGAACTGCTCCAAAAGGGTTACATCTGTCCCATCTCATCACCCTTGGAAAGCCCAATCATGATGGTACATAAGAAATATGGAATATGACGACTCTCTCAGATTGATACCAAAATCAATAAAATCATCTAATAAAATCTCCCAGACTACCCTAAATCTACACCTCCTATCAACTCACGAGGGCCAAAATATATCTAAAGTCCGCTACCACCATGTCTCTATAGAACATACAGATGTATGGAGACTACCTTCAAGTCAAAATAAAGTCTCTTAGAATGGTTGGTCATACCCTTTGGTTTGAAAAAAATGCTCTAGCCACTTTCATCGATGATGGATAAGATCCTACCACCATCTACTCAATCCTTTGTAGTGGTGTATCCGATGACATCCTTATCTTTAACAAGAGTTGGGAGTAACACTTGCAACATATTCAACAAGTTCTCCAGAACTCTACAGAAATACAAGCTATATGCCAACTTTGAACAATGCTCCTTCAATACGGGATGGTGGTCCATTACCTAGGCGACGCTATCAATATGTATGCGTATATGTGGATCCACCTACATCTAAGTCATTCCGCGGACCTGGCTAGCCCCCGGAATTACACTCCACCGAGCTTTGAGGTTCTCGGGCTCCTGAAGCACTCCTACCGCAGTTCATGTTGGATTCTCCCATATTGCATGGCCCTTAACTAAGTAACTATGGGTGGTGGTAAGAATTTGTGTGGGCCGGTCCTACCAACAACTGTCATCGATTTGAAGCAACATTGTGCTCAACCCTATCATTTCACTACTGCACTTAAATAACCCTTTTGAGATCTAGACATATACCGTGATTATGTTGTGGGCTGCCACCCGGTAATAACCACTGCGGGCTCTATCATAGTGAGACACTATCGATGTTGTCTCTTTGGCACTTCTACTTATGACAAAGAAAATGTACTTCATTGTGGTGCCCATCACGCTGGAGATATTATAATATTAGGAAGGAGACAAAGCATCCATGACATCAAGCCACCGCAGTCATGGAACCACAAGGTAAATTGCATCGACCGCATCAGTTGGGTCCATACTCGCAATAATCACCCCAACATCGGGAAGTGGTAAAATATGAAGAACCAACTGCAGCCGTTGATTACCCTTAAGGATCTCTAGTCGGTAATTTCACCATACATAGACCTTTGCTATGAGACTCTCCGATGGCCTCAACTCCCATGAGACAGCACTAACTTCGCGAACTACCTACCAAAATGTTGGCTTAAAACACAATTACCACACTCTATATTCATGATGGGTTGTCAGGCCATCTAGGCCATATCTACATTCCATCAAGTGAGCGAAATGGAACTGATTTTGGGAATCCAATCGCACCGTGGAAAGACACTTCAACGCCGAAAAGATAATGGCAATGCCGGGCATAAACATTTCTCATCGGGCTTAAATCGCGGATATGCTGAGGTCAAGTATATCATGTCCTATAATCGGCTCTGGCTTCATTTCCTAAAACCAACCACTAAGAAATGTGTCTTCAGGACATCCTCCATTTTAATACTCCCCGACAGCTGGGAATCTATCTCAATGGATTCATATGTTTGGCCTCTCATTCACCAAGGTGGAAATGAATGTGTTTTGTGGTTTTCGATTGTTTTTCTAAGATGGCGATTCTAGCCTCTGCAAGAAGAGCATCACAATGAGGCCAACGCCAATCTCTTCTTTGAATGAGTCCGGGTACATTTTGGAATCCTACAAACCAGTGTCTCATATAAGGACCGGTGATTTCAAAGACATTCTCCCTCGGGTCGAGCTCTCCGTCACTATTGGACATCAATAATCTCACTAAATCCATGACCTTCCACTCCACGTATTTATACAAAACCGAGGTTGAGAATTGAATGATTGTGCATATCATGCGCATACCTAATCTCCTCGCATTACGGGATGAGAGTCTCCTATGTTCAAGTAACATGCCTACAAATCAAGCTCCTATATAGCTCAATCAATTTCACAACCCTTTTAGGTGGATTGGGGTTCCAAATCCATTGGGTCCTATAGATGATGCTGTAATTACCCCTCTTGGCTTGCCACCTTGACTGCATTCCATCTCCTTCCAACTGTTTCCATTAAATCCACTTTGGCTCATTGAGCTGGATCCAACACATCCTCACCAACAAAGCCTGATATCCTATATAAGTCTAGTCGACAAGTACAACACCCTGCGCTACATAATGCTTGGTAAGTGAAAAAGTCATTGCACTTGGTGAAGAGAACGCCATAGACTTAATTTAAGTCATCTTACTGCTGCTATGGGATGTAATACACCATCACCAAGGGATGTGGGTGATAATACTTTGAGTTCAACATTCTCCTTTCCCTTGGCTCCTCGCACCCGGTTCAACGTGGATCTCCCTTCTCAATCTTTTATTTCCCACTCATTAGTATTGGACACCTTAGAGATACGTAACAATCGACACCTCAACATAGCTCAACTCAACGCATACAATAGGAATCCAATGATCATATTGTGGATAAAATATGTTAAGGGAACCTACCAACAAAGGATACAACTTTATCGAGCTGTCAAAGCAGGGCAAACTGCGACTCAAGGCAAGTGGCTCACCCGTATTTGTAATTCAAATGTGAAGTTCTCATCCGATGGGTAATCCAACGCTAATGGAGACTATCGCTTCCTTTGGGGATTGATCCATATGTATGCTCTATGGGTCTCCCACCCATTCCAACTTAGCTCATTTTGGTATTTTTTCCAATTTGGTAGTTTTTCCTAGTTTCGGGTCCTGAACTCTCTAAGTCGCTTTGAGGCCCTAAACAACATTTTTGTGGCCTCGGCCATAGCTAGATTGTGATGAAGCCAAAGTCCTGATGGAAACATATGTAGTCCCCTCGATAGACTCCTGTGCTGTGCTAATGTGGTGCCTATAATGGAGGTTGTATGCAAAAGTCACGACCCTGTGAAGTTGATGTACTAACTTACCCAAATCCAGCCCATAATGACTTTAAGGCCCATCTCCTAGGGTTAGGTTTTTTTTGATTTCTAGGGTTTTTGGAATTACTGCTTATTTTATAAAGGCCTTGAGAGCCTCATGGAAATCATCTTCCTATGAGCACAATCATTACATCTCTTCTCCTGATAGATAAGCCACCACACCCTAGCAAGCTTGTTTCTCAACAGATTTTATAGTTCTTTAACTTATTTCCTTTATTGAATAAAACCAATTTTATCAGATATATGTTTTATTATATTTTAAGCATATTTGAATAATCAGACCACTTGGCTCGGCCATAAAATCTAGATCTAGGCGGATAACACTCTGACTAAGGTATAGAAGTCATCACTCAAGGTGAAACAAGGCATCCGGACATTAACTAAAGATCTTCATCCACACTAACAAATTAAGCACAATGATTCATATGAAAGAAGAACTAACATACCTCGCAGATGCTGGTTCTTACCATCTCCCATACACTAGTTTTCTTGGATGTGATGAGTCTTGGTTGACTTGTAGCCAGAAGGTGAATGAGGGAGGATGTTGGGCTGCTACATGTGGACATGTTGATCATCATCATGGTGGGGATCATGTTCTCCATTCTGCCATGAGACATGATCTCCTCCTATTACCCCTCATGGCGGTAACAAGAACCATAATATAGCTTTCAAAACCATGATATAGGTTACATTTACTCTTTGTCTACAATAATATGCTTCAACCCTCTCTTTAGATTCAAACCCTAATAGGCTGACATGATATTGGAAGAAAACAAAACAAATTAAAGGAGAGACCTAATACTAGATAATAGGAGAGTAGAGCCAATTCAATTGAATAACTAAAGCGCCACTAAACTTGAGGACATTAAAAAGTGGTTACACAATAATTTATGCTTCCCTTAATCGACACCAATACAATGTTTTCATATCCTAATACTCATTTCATTGATTTCAACAATTATAATACCCATGATACAATATTTATTTATTGATCACTTGGTTGGAAAGCTAAATACTCTATATTACATTATTTCCATTTATTCCAACCAGAATAATAAACTATAAACTTCTTGACCCAAGTTAACAAGGTCACCCATTAGCTTGCTACTTATAAATGGTACAAAGAGCTATGGTGAATGTTGGAAGTGTGCTTGAGGTCATCAAATGCTAAGAAATTATGTCTTGGTGTGCCAAGTGATGGGACTCGAAGCATCATATGTCGAGATTGGAGGAAGTTAGGAAGCTAAGGTTCCTTTAACGCCCATGAATTTTAGAGAAATGTTGAAGTTACCCGTTCCCACTAAAATGTTTTGAATGTCATAAGCACATGCTTTCCTCGAAGTGAATGTTAGAGGATTTGGCATCCCAACCAAATGGTGCATAAAATTGAGGTTGTAGATACCACAAGTGTACTAGGTGAACATGTTTTAATTGGTTGACCCATATTAAAAAATGACATGGTTATTTGATAAACTAGTTGGACATGAGTCTATGATGGTAAAAAGAAAATATTTAATTGGGGGGTGATAGTTTCATAGGAGATAACACATTAGCTAATGGAATTCAAAAGGACTAGAGGATTTTTAATGACTTCCTATCTAGTTTTCACCTTGGTTTTCTATAACATGTTTAAAAAGTTGCCTTCAAATCCTAGCATGGACTTGACAAAGATTCAATGAAGCTATGGTACTTGATGTTATGGAAGTATAAGGCTACATTTCATTTGTATAACTTTTAAGATGTGTTTGTTGGTATAGTCAGGAAAATGTCAGCTAGCAAGGAGCTAGAGCACTTACTAAGCTATAGAAGCAAGGGATTTCTTAGATGGAAAGGATGAATATTTTTATGAGGAACAATGCACTTACATTTGTGTATGCAACTTTGAAGGTAAACCCTACTATTTATCGAGGTTTGCTTGGGACAAGTTCTTCTTAGCATATTTTTGTAGGCAAACACTAAGATGGTACAATTTTATCTATGATAATAATAATAATAAGTTTTTAAGCTTTCCTTTTACGTATGTTGGAGTTATTGTTAGAAGCATTGTCCACTTAGAAGAATTGGCTAAAGGGATTAGACACTTTTGTTGTTAACGAAGCCAATGTTTTTCCTGGATATGACCCTCGAGGTGTGTTTAATGACCACATGATTCTTATCCAATATGTTAATAGTTTCCTTCAATATGAGGTACATAAGGAAGGAGCCAGTGAGAATGAAGAAGCCCATATTGTGAACAAATTAGTTGATGAGGCCCCCATGAATGTAGTTACAGTTCCACTAGCATGGTGAAGAAGTGAGACATCCTAGAAGACACACACACCTTGATAAGCTCAAATGTAGAACAAAGACAAAATGGGAAGAAAGTAAGGCTTTGTAATACCCTAAGAAGCAGAAGGGCGTTATTAAGAAGCATCTTTAAGAAGTGTACTGTGGGAAAACAAGTATTAGTAAAAAAGGGGTGGGGGGGTGTGTGCTACAAACAACTCCAAACATACATCTCCTACAATTTAAAAGAATGTTGGTACCTCTCTTGGAGGTGAAAACAAAAATAGTTCTGGTGAAGCAAGTGGTGATGGAAATTGAGATGAAGAGCCCTAGAAGTCTAATAAAGTAAACACGTAATTCCGGTCACTCCAAAACAAAAAAGGTATGGTAACAAAGAAAATGAATTATCATTGAAAGTAAACATTGAAGAATCAAATCTCTCTGGAAATTTACTTTTCTTAATGATATTAGAAAACTCCCTGAGTAGATTATTGCTCTCCTCGAGAATAACAAGCATACAAATTCCTAATCTTACAGGACGTGACAATTTTTGAAGATAATTATATAACTCTACATTGCAGGAGCTATGACAAGCCAAGTAATATGATGCATTTTTCAAAGGCAAAACTTAAAGGGAAGAATCTAGTGGGTCAACATACTACTATTTTTTATCCCCAAGGATTGAGCTCTGATGATGCATTTCAAATGCATGGAGCTATGAGAGAAATTTTGAAAAGCATTGTTGGAGAGACAAAAGAAGAGAATGCTAGCTTGAAAAGGAGATATTTTAAGCTAGGAGTCTTGTATCCCCATTCCTTCCACTCCCAACCACTGTCATTTGAGGCACCATAAGACATGAAAGAGAATTCTGCAAGAAGGTCATCTAGAGCACTAGCAAAATTAGAGTTACTAAATGGATTTAGGAAGGTTATAGGTAGCAACATTGAAGACATAATGAGGTTCTACATGTTGAAGATTGAGTAGCTTCAAAAGATTTCCTTATTTTACTCGACCAAGTCAAACTCTAAAGAATATTATTATATTATATTTGTTAAGACGACCCTATTATGCCTTTGTAAAAGTTGACCCTATTGTGCCTTGACAAGTAAAATGAAAAATAGAAAGATAAAGTGATAGGTCGACGGAGACCCAATTTTAGGCTGGACAATTACTATTTATAAGAGAGGCCAACGCCTCATTTAGAGATACTCACAACACAGTTTCTGTGGCTATAGAAAAAGTGCGCAAGTCTCAAAGGGAGAAACTACTGCAGCTAGGAGGTGACATTGTGAAGGTTCTTGGTCTATCTCTTCAATATATCTTGGTTAAGTGGTGCGCTACTCTTCCCTAATCAAGGGTTAGAGTAGGATCTTCTTCTTTGTTAGTTCTCTCTTGGAGAGAAACATTGTTCTTGGTTGGTGAATCTATATTGAGGAAGTTTGTTGGGTTTTTCCCCTTAGAGGGTTTTCCCAGGGTAAGTCTTGTGCATGATGTGAATGTTATTCTTTCAATGATCCTTTATATGAAATTATTGTGCTAATGGTTTAACAAGTAAAAGAACACTAATATAGTTAAGTGCTTAAGTAGAAAAATCAACATGGTATCAGAGCGGGCCTGAAAGAAGGCATCTTCACAACACAAAAGAACTCGTTGAAGAAGCTAAGATCCATCCATCATATTCTAGGTTGATAGAGAACCATTCATCATATTCTAGGTTGATAGAGGTATGCTCGTTTAACCATAGAAAATGTCACATAATTGTCACCCAACCATAGGAATTCGCATATGCCACCCCTGAGCACACTAACCTTCACTTAGAATAATTCTGGCAAGCCTACTCCAGAACCAACAAATACACCCTAGTTGCTAACTGCAACAACAAATCAAGACAAATAGAGTGCTCCATCTCCAAGGGTAGCGCACAAGAGAGAGAGTCTCCATATCCATAGAGCAAGTACCATACACAACTGCAGTAGTTGTAGCCGCACTACTCTCTCTCTCTCAAACTTGGGCCATAAATAGCAAGAATATCACCAAGAACAAAAAAAAAAGACAATCTCATGGTAACCATCATATTATTACCATGTTGAAATTTTGGTATGCTCGTTTAACCATAGACAATGTCACATCATTGTCACCCAACCATAGGCATTCACATATGCCACCCCCAAGCACACTAACCTTTACTTAGAATAATTCTGGCAAGCCTACCCCAGAACCAACAGATAAACCCTAGTTGCTAACTGCAACAACAAATCA
>SNQJ01S0051357.1:46256-79242 GCA_010110895.2 Picea sitchensis
AAAGAGTAGCCGCGAATAATACACAGCGGAGCTACATCTCGAAATCAGAAAGATATACATATAGAGTATCCATCTTCCAGAAGCTTATTCGACCTGATGGCTGTACTTCAGAACTCGAGCAACAACTTCAAAATCTTCTAAAACTCGGGTAGGAGTGTAATATTAGTGTACAACTGCACTACCCAGAGGTCTTCGACGGCTCGTCGGTTATGGACTTGATAATCTTGATGATCGGACTGAAGGCTTTAGTGATTTCGAACAAGGACTTGATTGGACGTTCAGGATGGTCAGGTATGTGGACAAGAGACATATTGTAGAGGGGCCGACTCAGGCTTAGTGACAAACTTCCCTTGGAAGATAGCACGATAAGTGATAAGACTCAGGTAGCATATACGTTAATCATAAGTCTAAGAAGCAGGAGGCAATGCAAACTCTCCATATGTTTGGAAGGGTAACCAAACGGTGGACGACACAACTCTGTATAGCGAGAAAAGCTTCCTAAGGTCGTACTACATCCCATAGTCTGATGATCAAACGGACAAATGTGCTTTATCCAAGGACGACTCATTATGCTGCCAATAAAGAAAATACCTTTCCCATCCTCTTTTTGGGGTATATTTGATTTTTTTTTGTTCTTTTTGATAGTTTTGGAAAAAGAATAAAGGAATATTACGTTAAAATGGAGGAACGGGTACTGTAAACATACAAGCTCGAGGCACAAGGACAAGACTAATGTTCTGGTAAAATGATACTCGGGAAAAATCCTTCGGCGGCCAAAGGTGTTAAGACGCAGAAGCAAACTGTCACAAGGTTGGTGGATAAGGTATGCAAATGCGGTTGATAGAACACACAATGGTAACGTCCTTCGATGTAAGTTTGACGAGCCCAAAGAAGGTAAGCTCAGTGATTTTTCATATTTAGAGAGTCTGAAAAAGCATAAAAGGAAACTCCGCTGGGGTACCTTTTTCGACAATAGTCTAGTCGATTCGAAAAAGGGATAAACTAGCACCGATTAGACGTCAATTCAAAACCATTTTAACGAGTGTGACAAGGACAATATCACTCGGCTATTTTTTCACTTTTAAGGAGTCTGAAAAAAGCTTAACTCTGGACTCCATCAGGAATATCCTTCTAGACCAATTTAACGAGTGTGAAAGAATAAGGTCACTCAACGATCTTTTCAATTTTAGGGAGTCTGAAAAGAGCTTAACTATGGACTCCGTGGGGGTTTCTTTTTCGTAAGTTTAGTCCCTCAGGCCCGAAAAAGGAATAAAATTATACCTGAGAGTACTCTTCTAAAGAACAGAAATTCGATAGAGTATACCTTTGTTCGTAAAGTTGACCGTCCAGACCGAAAAATGGGTAAACTACCGCCAGACAGACGTGACTTTAAATTTCAGTTTAACGAGCGTGAAAGGCCACAAGATCGCTCGGCAATCTTTTCATGTTTAAAGGGTTTGAAAAGTGCTTAAAAGAAGACCCGTTTAAGGAACGTTCTTCTGGACCAATTTAACGAGTGTGAAGAAACAAGGTCACTCGGCAATCTTTTCCTCTTTAAGGAGTCTGAAAAGGGCTTAAAGAAGACTCCATAATGGTTACTTTTCTCAGTTAATACGGACGAGATCGAAAAGCATAAATACAGTCTCGTCGGATGTTTCTTTTGGATCTCAAAGCGAGCTTGAAAAACAACAAAGTTAGCTCATGATAGACTCTTTGTGGGTCGATGCCTGGCATCTCCTCGGGGGAGTTGTATGCTCTGACGCAAACATTGTCTATGATGCCAGGGGTTCTGGAGATATTGATAGGTATCGTTTCGGCAATGGTTGCCATATTACCCTCAGCATAGATCTTGTGTGTAGCTAAGGGATTAGTATGACAAGACCTATCTCCAGTCATAGTCACGGTGAATTATCTCGCTTTGATTCGGCTTAACTTTGGGAGGAAATATGATCTGTGATAAAGATCTTCCCAAGGTTTGTCTAGACTAGTCATTGCTTCGATTACTGCTTCGTCAGAAGGCAAGACTAAGTCTAACGAATCGACGTTAGTGAGAGAACCCGGAGCCCAAATAGGCTCTAGAAGTGGATCTAACTCTTGTGCAGGAGTCGGATCAAGGTTAGTTGAAGCTTGCTGGACTAAAGAGTACGCTACTTCAGCGGCAGACAAGGGCATGGACATGCATGAGTGCCCCGTCTCATCCATCATGGCTGATGGGGAAGGAAGAATCCAAGGATCCTGAAAGTAAGTCGTGCGGAACGACGAAACTTGAAAAATCTCAACCTTATGGTGATTAGATATAAATTTGACATCTTCGTGAGGAGGTGGGTAATCGAAGGTACCCATCAAGGACGGGCACAAACCAACTCCTACGTTAATGACACCTGGTTGAGGATTATCTATCATTGGGATTATGGATGCCCCCAAAGCTGGGTCAGGTCTGGAGAAGGACAGTTGATCGATGGTCACTATCCGACCTTCGTGTGGAAACAGCAAGACTCGGAAAACTGTAGCAACCACAGCTTGCATAGCATAAGTCCAACTCCGTCCTAACAAGAGGTTATAGTCGAGGGGAGCATCGACTACCTCTACTTCTACACACATGGTCTTCCCTCCTAACTGCAACGGGAAAGAAGGAACGATGCCATGTGGTCGAAAAGAATGATCGTCGAATGCAGTGAGGACAGTAGGTGATGGAGACAAAGCGGGATGGCCAATGGCCTTCCAACATGCTAACGACATAACGCATGTCGAGGCGCCCTCATCGACTACCATGCGGAAGATATTCCATGTAAAAAAATTCGTGGGATGAGCCACTACTATCTGAAATGCTACGTGATAAGGTAGACTAAGTTTTAAGTCGGTTGTATCTAACATGATGGTACCTGGGTTACAAGTCTTTGTAGAGCCCAAAGCAGTTAACAAGGCTTTCCTCTGAGCAGGGCAGCTTTGGAGGACCTCCAAAGCAGACATCGCACAAGGGATTTGTGATAAATCCTCCACCACAGAGTAGTTCTGGGTGGCCCTTGCGTTTGGGTTGTGAGAAGCTTTTTTAAATGCACCCTTTGGAATGTGTGTCATAGTTTCTCCCAATGTCTTCTCAATCTGTAGAGCAAGAGATGGGAGGTCAGCTTCTTTACCCTTCTCAGGATCTCTTGGTTTACTATAGTCGTGCGCTCTAGTCATTATGAAAGCATCACCCCTAACCATATATACGTTCGCGGATGAGGGATTGTTTGGAGGAGGGCAGGCTTCTTGGTTGCCCCCTTCTGTGCTTGTAGAGGCTTGAGTTAAATTTTGTCCATGTTGAAAGGGATTAGTCAACACTGCTTGTTGTTGTTGTGTGAAAAACTTTTGGGCCTCTGCAAGTCGAGGACAAAGATGGGTCAGGTGGTCTTCTGCACACAAGTTGCACGGATACCTCGCCTTTCATTTTTCGTCGTGTCCCCGCCAGCATTATCAATGGGTTTTTTATCCCCCTTACCCTTATTTCATTGTTTTTTCTTCCCTTCAAGCTGTTGGGTGACCTTTGGGTTAGTCGACTGCACGGAGTGTACTTCCGACGTTTGGGTAGGAGGAGCAGCCAAAGCAGTAGTTTGGCTGGCCACTGAGTGTTGTATAGATAATTGTTGCAATTGTTTTGTCAATTGTTCAGTGGGCTTGGTTTGTGTTGAACCAACAATACCATCGGCATGTGGTCCAGCTCTCTGTCTAGTTTTATCCAGTATCAATCATGGTGCATCCAGCAGGATGTTGTATAATAAACCAGACTGAGAATAGATGAGCTCAAACTGTTGAGCCCTCATGATGGCATCTTCTTCGGAGAAAACTCTGGAAGTCACGACGTCTTTGGATAATTGTGGGACCAGAGACTTAAGGAACCACTCAAGCAAGAACGTTGGTGGGACTGGTACTTTGATTAGACTCTTCCTGCATCTCCACTCTCGGATATGATCATAGATATGGTCCGTTGTTGTCTGTTCGAAATTGGCGAGCAGCTCTGTGCCAGTGTCGTATCTCACAGGTAACTGGAAATGGTTAAGGAAGGCCATCGCCAGTTTGCCAAAAGAAGAGTATCGTGAGCGATCGAGCTCGATGTACCATTTCACGGCACTCCTGATAAGAGTGCATTGAAACAATCACAACTGTACGGAGTCATCTTTTAATGAGTTAGATGAACACCAAAGATGGAAGGTAGTCACATGATCACCTGGATCTTCATTAGGCTTGGCCTCGAACTTTGGAATGTCCGAAGGCAACTTCGTTGGCATAGGAGGCCAACGTGGATCGTGACAAATAGAATCATTTAACAACCTTGTCAAATCTGGCAAGTGTAAAGTTGCCAGGAATGGTAGTTTGGCTGCTGGCCTGGAAAAGTTTGGTTGCTGGCCTGGATTCTGGTAGAAACCATGGCCCTGACCAGCGTAAGGATTTTGCATCTGTGGAGACATCATTGGTTGATTTCCCATAAAGGACATAGGGTGTTGGGCATGCATTGTGTTCGAAGGAATTTGGGAAGGATTACCCCATGCCGGTCCCGATGGGAGAGGCATAGTGGTCTGTCCAGGGTTCCATTGACTATGAAAAGAATTACCCCATAACGGCATTCCCGAGGAGGGAACGGATCCTTGTCCTGGGTTCCAAGGTCCTGCTATATGTGCCCCCTGTGCAGGAATAGTACCCTGCATCGGAGTAGACTGTCCAAAAATGGGATTGCCCCCAGATGGGAAAGCGGCGGATGAGAAAGTGTTGTTACCAAACGTCTCGTTCCAAACAAACGGTGTCAAACCTACCAGCATACTGTGCGCAGGTGTTCCTTGACTCCCTGCTCCAAATAAACTAGTGTGTGCAGGCTGCCCGGTGGACTACTGATGCGGACCACCAAGCGAAGGGGACGAAGGAGGGATATGACCTCCTGCGTAAGGAAAAGCGTTAAAAGGGACCGGAGTGCCCCCAAGTTGACCTTGCAGGGGAGTGTTAGAGCTCCCTTCCCCCAGACCCAAACTCTGTAAAGTGGAGTAAGTGAGTACAGGACTTGTACCCGAACTAGGCATATCGTATGAGAACGGAGGGCCTATCGCACTGGGTGTGAAGGGGGTTGTGTCCGTTGGCATCGACGGGTTCGGGCCACTGTGCGACGTAGTTGCTACCGAGACCATGGTGGCTCGGACCGACGACGGTAAGTTAGGAGATGATTCTCCTGTGGTAGCAACTGTGGTGGGAATGGAAGAATTCCCAGAAGAAGTAATAGCATTTGTTTCCATAGCTGTGTGAGGCACTGTCTGGCGTTCGTGAAATTGGATTGGTGCAGTAAATGATGCCCAGATATCAGTGGTTGGGGTTTCAACCGAGCCAAGATTGGCGGTTGATTCCTCCGGGAGTTGTTCGGGCACAAAGGTTTGTAACCCGGTCGCTTCNGGGATCCTCCACTGGGTGAGAAGATCCAAGACACACTAAGGTATTCTACACGGTCAAAAAGTAACACACACTAAAAAGAAGCCCCTAAGAGATAAGACAAACAATCACTGAACTATTTGGAAGAACAGTTACAACAACCAACACTAGAGAAACTTACCGGTGCAAGTGCAACTCGAATACGGAAGCACCCTCCGGGTATACTCTGCAAAGCGTGGCCCGATGTTTCTCCTAGGTACCACGGTATACCCCCGCAGTCACCCATGTATGTCCCTAAAAAGATTGGCAACTAGGTTGCCAGCACGCGAACAGTCACCAGGCGGGTACAGTCGAAAGTCGGGTAGACCACAATGAGCAGGGTATCAAGCCTGAAACCTGTCAAGGGTATGAGAGAAAATGGTCCGGAAGACAACTGAGGACCTCGAACGGATTCGAGACCCACGAAGCCCCATGGAAAATGCAAACGACGGAATCCCAAAACAAGCCCTCGATATGTGTTCTCCACTACGATTGGTATGGCTTTGGAGGGGTTATCTCCGCTACCTTTTCGCACGTGACCTCGTGTTTATCCCCTGTGTTAGAGGGGGGTCCCGGATAACTTCCACGAAATTGGACTTAGACACTCCCTATCGCAGACTCTAATGTTTGGTTTTGAATGGCCTTGGAGAGTTTCCTCTCCAACCTAATCCAAGGCCCTAGTCCTGAACTAGTTTGTGAACCCTACAAACAAAAAGTCTAATAGATTTTAAATTAGCGTTGTTTTTATGGTTTTTTCTTACGTCAAGGGGTATGAGGGTGAAACTGATGATGTGTAAAGACGAAAGAAAAAACGAATGAAAAAAGATGGAAACAAAAGACTTTTTCTAAATGCAAAATTTCAACAACATTTCACAAAGAAAGATTTATTTTTCTTTTCAATTTTTCTAAGATTTTATACAGCAAACATAAAGGAATTTTGCTCGACCACGAGCTACTTATGCTCTAAATGCACTACAAAAACTTACAAAATAAAAGACTTCTCCCTAGCTAATGATGCAGAAACACTCTTCAAACAAAGAAGAAAATGAAAAGAGATTTTTTATTTATTTAAGTGCTAGTAAAGCAACAAAGGGAAAATACCGACAAGCACAAAACCAAGAAAAACAAATGCTGGCTTAAAGCGCAGATCGCAAAGAATCAGAGTAAAGACACACAATGGCAATAAAGAAAACAAAGACTCTTACGCTTGTCTAAAAACAATAATTTTTTTTATTTTTATTTTTTTCAACTATCAACTGAGAAAAAGCAGGCTAAGGGTACGATGACCTAACCTACTGACTGTTCAACCCTAGACTCAAACACCTGAGAGGAATACTTCTCATCAAAGGAGGGGATGACTGCCCCACCCTGAACAAAAAGTAACCTATCAAGAACACTACTGTCACTAAAACAACACGCGTGCAAACGCGTGCTGAGCTGAAACAGGAAGCGTGTACACGCGGGCTAACCTTGTACAGGCCGCGTGTATGTCTAAATTCTAAGACAAAAATGAAAACAGATAGTCCAGACCAGGAAGAGGCCTCTGGTATTGATAACCAGGGTCCCTTGAAGGCTTGGATTCTCTTTCTAACAGAAAAGAAAAATAATGCAAGGAATAACAAGGCGAAAAAAGCAATCTGAGATAGGACTGTGAACCAGCAAGACTCAGACAGGATTCTAGAAAACCCCCTGAGAATGTATAATTATGACAGGGAAGAGGTGGACTGCCTCTAAAGTTCTCTGAACTCCTACACGCTACTGCTATCTCTACAGCTAGCGTTCACAAGCGGGTTGTAAGAGGATAGGGCGCGAGTACACGCGTGCAGGCCTTCTGCAGGCCGCGTGTACCTTTGTGTGTCCCGACAACTACCATCAAGAAAAATTCAGGGAAAATGGGTATGAAGAACCAGGCTCCCTGCTAGCTCAGACCTTACAGAAAAAGACAAGCAAAGAAAAACAGAAAACCTATTCTTTAAACTACCCAAAAAACTTTAAATAAATCCAGAAACCCTAAAGAGTATTATCCCCAATGGAGTCGTCAATTATGTTGTTGGGAAAAATACCCTACGGACTAACAAACTAGGGTCAAACTTGCATGCAGATTTTGACCGAAAAGAAATTACTTTTTTACCTACAACCCAAAACTTAAACCCCTCTTTCACAGTACATGCATGGAAAAGGACTACTAACCTTGTTACCGGCGTTCGATGTAGATTCTCCGTTGCACTTTGACCACTTGCTTGCGCTGCTCCTTCCACAGATGACCTGCAATCAAGACAAATAACAACTATGCATGCATGCTACTTCTCTACTCAAGGGTTATAAATCAAGCATAAATTAACCAAACCATAGATAATTTATGCATTGGGATGGGAAAAGTATTATTTTTATTACTTGAAAATGAATCAACTTACAATCAAAGCTGAGACCGGCCACCGCTCCTTGAACCTGATCCTGGGCTCCTCTTCTTCTGTCCTGCAACTGCTTTGCGTTAAATCTCCTTTGGCATGAGGAAAGGCTAAAGGGTTGGGACAATGGATTACGTAAATGGGCAGAGTTTCTTCGCTATATTTTTTCCTCCTCCAAATGGTACCCCTACCCCTTCTTTTATAAGCTAGAAGGATCTAGGGTTTTGGACGAACCCTCGGCCATGCATGGCCAGGAGTTTCAGTTTAACTGACCCATAGCTTTTTGTTCCGTCGGCAACTTTCCTTTTTTTCATGATTCTGAAGGTACACGCAGGCTGTAGTGGGCCTGCTAGCATGGACACTGTAGATACACGCGGGTTGTATTGGGCCTGCTAGCATGTACTTTTAAAAATGGAGTTTTTAGAAGAGTTGTTCAGTAGTTTTTGGCAAAGAAGGGATATGAGTTAGCCTAATAAAAGGTAATAATGTGTGGTGCAATTTAGGGTTATAACAGGGGGGGCTCACAAGGGTAACGTTCTGTTCCCCACCATATTTATCACTTTCCATCTTGGAGCCTTTCATAGTGTACTAAACTTTGGTAACGGGTCATGGTCCATTCTCTCATGAGAAGAGGGGATGAAGGTCCATAGGTTGATTGCAGTTTCTAATAAAAGAATAAGAAAATGATGCTAAAGAAATAAAGGAATGATATAAAAGGACTCCCAAAACCTAGTCCAAACTTGAGATCTACCCTTTCAGTGCTCACCTCGGTCCCAAATAGAAATGTTATAGCTTGAAACCTTATAAAAGGGGACTTGCACATATGATAAAGCAGACTAGTAAGATGGAAAATAAAGGGGGGTTGGAAAAAATGGTGCCTATGAATGTGGTAACTCAAGAGCAAGCACACCCTCCATAACGGTGCTCATAGAAATGGATTAAATGACACCATAAGCCATGAAGTAAGCCCTAAAACCATATCACCTCCACACTTACTCTTGAAGGGTTTCTTTATTTCCTGCTTCCCTTAGAACCTATCCCTCTCCCTAGGTTATTTTATTTCATGTCCAAGTGCTTCACCTAATAGGGTTGGATGAAGGCCTTCCATACTTAAACTTGTCAACTCACATAGGGTCCTGGGTTGGTGTGATGCTTGAAGCGGATACTAAGGTGAATTGTTTACATGGATTATATATTAAGTTACAACTTACTTTGCATGCTTTAAGGACTAATGTTTCTTATGAACCTTGGCTAACTTTGTCTTATACTTTGTTTTGTCTTGGATTTCCTTGACATGGTTCTTTGAGGGACGTACTAGGCTTGTACCCAAGACGTTGTTCCTTTATTGTAGGACCTTGGCACATTTGATGGAGAGCAGTGGGTCATCCAATGACTCGCCACCCTCAGACACTAGCTCTCACATCCTTGGAACCTCGAACGATGGACAAATGGACTTGGTATGAGATTTAGTCACGATGGCACACAAATGGGTTGGAATCCCATAGGTTGGGCAGAGTACCCCATAGCTTATTTTTCACTAGGATCAAGGACAATGCAGTAGCAGACAATCAAAGACATTGTAGAGGCGAGATGCAACTCCTTAGGGCCTAGATGCAGCACTTGGATCCTGGACATTGGCCCTATTTTGGTGATGACATCACCTTTTAGAGCTTGATGTAGCTAAGGTTTGGTGATTTCCTAGGGTATTAATGATGCACAACATGACTTTCGGTGAGGAGAAACGTCACTTGCTCCCACCATGCTCTGGGTTGATTCCATGTGGCCTTTGGAGGCCCCCTCATTTCCTAAGGAGGCTTGATGTCTCACACATGTGGCTCATTATGGTGTATTTTTCATTTATTACACTTTGTGAAGGTTAATGAGGGGGAGGCCCCACTTCTATTTTTATGTGAAAAAATATGTTAGGGTAGCCTCATATAAAAGGAATAACCCTCGCTTTCGTTTTATCATCTTTTCCTCACCATTGTGAGAGCTACTTCTAAAAATTTTGGCCCCTTTGGGGTTATTGGTGTTTCTCTCTCATGCACTATGCTTGGAATGGATCTATTGTGGATGGTTTGTTGATTTTGGATGGATATTTTTGCAATTAGGATTAAATGCTCATGGTTTCTTGGATGAAGTGAGTAATTTTCTGCAATTTTGTGATATATAGTTTATGTAAATGGTGAAATTGCTATTTTGTTGCAAGAATTCTTATTTTGTTGAAACCCTAAGAGAGGAACATAAGTGCTTCTTCCTCTCACAAGGTTTTACTTGTCCAAAATTTGTGAATTGTCCTTGCTAGGGTTAGAACCCTAAATCACTAAAGTGTTATCACTTTAGGATTTTAGCCCTAGACAAATGATCTTTGACCTAGTTGAGCTACAAGAAGGGAGAAACAATATCTAGTTCCCAAGAGTGCTTGCACCCTAGACGTCCTTCTCCTCAAAGTCTAAAGCCTAAGGCCCAAATGTGTTTGCACCTTAGGGTTTAGACTCTACTTCTTGGTTTCAAATAGATCAACCTTCAAACTTGGATGCATTTGAGACTCCATAGCCCTAGAAAGGCATTAATCTAGAAGCAACTCTTGTGGTGAAAGTGATTGATGGAACCTCTTTTCCAACTCTCTTAAGTATTCTACTAACTCTACTAACTCTAACCCTAGCAAACTCACTATATTATTTGTTGTTGTTATAAAAGTNCTAGAAAGGCATTAATCTAGAAGCAACTCTTGTGGTGAAAGTGATTGATGGAACCTCTTTTCCAACTCTCTTAAGTATTCTACTAACTCTACTAACTCTAACCCTAGCAAACTCACTATATTATTTGTTGTTGTTATAAAAGTTTGTTATAACCATCTAAAACTGCATTAAATTGTTGCATACATTCATCTAAAGGTGGCTTAACTCACTAACGAATCACCTCTAACAATTGGATAACATTATATTGGTTATATGCTTACTTTTCATGGTCAATTGTGGTATTTCCGAGCACTAATTGTTGTTGTTGTTGCAAACCATTTATTGTTGTCATATAATTGTTTACTGTTGCAAATTTGTATCAGCCATTGCAATCTATCTTGTCTAGTGTCTAAATAAGTTATTTTTGCATACTTTAGCTTGGTAATTGTTGTATGTGTCTTGCAAAGTGTTATTGTTCTGGGCAGGTACATAAATCACCTTCAACCTCTTCTCTTTCCTTGACCTAGACCAACAAACCAATTATCAAGATATGGGGCGGTAGGCTTGGCTACTAAATTTGTTATTTGATCCCTTGAAGTCACCAGGGAACCCTCCCTTGTGGTGGACCTCCTCCATCACTAAAACAAGAGAAGATCCTACTAAGGTGACAATGGTAGTTTCTTCCATTGTTATGCAAGATTTGGGGATCTTGTGGAGGGCTTTGCACAAGTACAAATCTTGCAATAACAATTCTAACATTGATTAACATTGTGGAATTATTTCTTCTTCTTTATTGAAATAATAAAATATGATCGTCCATTGGATATTACCATTGTATTGTCAAATTAATTTCTATAAATATATTTTGGAGGTTAAATGGAATGATATCAATGAAATGTGAATGCATTGGAATTTGTGGTTGTATAGTATTGTATTGCTTATTGTGTAGAAAGATCAAATTTAAGGGTTTAACAAAATTTAGAAGGGTTAAAAGTGTCTTTAAGAAACCCTAAAAAAAAAAACTTTAAAATGCAGTCTCATTACCTCTTAAATTAAAATTGAAAAATCTGTGGAAATTGTGGCCAAGTGCAATATCGTGTCAACTAATAACTCTTAAATTAAAATTGAAAAATCTGTGGCAATTGTGGTCAAGTGCAATATCGTGTCAACCAATAATGGTTGAATCTATAGAGTGGTTTGAAACATATTATTGTATATAGAGAGTAAATGTAACCTATATTGTGGTTTTGATATTTATTAACCTATATCATAGTTTTGTCACCTATATTTTGGTTTTGACATCAATTAACAACTTAGAATTCTTTCCATTTCTATCCTCAAATAATAAAACCATGATCATCCATTCACTCTTACCATTGTACCATCAAACTAATTTCTATAAATATGTTTTTGGGTTTGATGTGAATCTAGTAGTAGATGTGGTTTAAAGTCTTGCATTGCTTATGGTGCACAAAGATCAAATTTAAGGGTTTAAAAAAAATAGAAGGATTAAAGAGCGTCTTTAAGAAACATCCAAATAACTTTGCAATGCATTCTCGTTAATCTTAAATTAAAATTGAATAATTTGTGGCAACTATAGCAAGGTTCTTTGGGAGGGGTGGATGCTTTCAAGGATTTAATTCGGTATGTTTTACAACTATGCATTAGAATATAATGATTTAGTTTGGATGCTCTTCTCCAACTAGCGTTGAGTAGGTGCATAAATAAAATATAAGTTAATGTGTAAGGTCCATTTAATGTTTCATTAATTATTATGTTAAAATTATTATGTATGTGCAGTGAGCTATGGCGAAACTGATTCACCTGGAATCGGATGCAACTCCAGCTTCCCATCTACTCTTTTTTTTCTTAAGAGATCGATGCCCTGCCATTTGAAGACTTTTTTGTTCTTAGTCCCTTGGTGATATACTAGTCTGTAGTCGAGATGGTAAACTTTGAGTCGCCCTAGACCTTTTAGCCTCTTGGATTCCCTGCTACTCTCAGACCTTGAATCCCTATTTTGGGCCCACCTTATCGGAGCTGGTGGACTTTAGTTTTTTTCTCCCTAGATTATCCTCTTTTCCTCAGTCTCTATAGTCCCTAACAGTCTGCTACACTGAAGTGTTCTTCTCTTTTAGTAGTTTTTAGAAGTCTCCTTTATGGAGTCTGAGGGCTCGGATCCCACTGATGGGGGGAACGGGGACCCATGGGACCAATCAGATCTCCTTGCATCGATTGATGAGATTTGCAGCAACCATTACTAGGGAACTAGCCTATCTTACACTCCACAGAAATCTGCTACCGGCTCCACCCTTAACCCTCCCACCCCACTATTGAACTGTCAGTTTTTAAACCCGGTTACTGGAGGGACAAAGACACAACCTGTCTTTGAGGGAGTACGCTCGACTCCTGGCCAGAAGGGTAGGAAGATAGAAGTGAACGACCAGCTGGGGGGTAGACAACTTGGAGGACCCTCTACCTATCACAAGAGTTGCTCTACCAAGAGGACACACAGGGTCTGGAAGCATAAACAAAGACACCCCAGACTTGTACTTGGGATGGATGTCGGACTCTCTGAAGCCTGCAATCTTGCCCTGTGTGCCTTTCTTGGGAGGCTTGCATACAAAGATAAATGTAAGCAGAACCTTGAGGACTAGATAACAACCCATTGGAAACCTGCTCTAGGTTATCTGCCCAAGGTTCATATACTTCAACATGGATGGCTCGGCTTTATCTTTAAGAAACCTGAGGACACAGTCCGCATCCTGGATAAGTTCTAGGCATATGAGGGAGGGATCCTTATGCTCAAGAGATGGAGGATTGGCTTCAACCCATCCACAGAATTCTTCAGCCACAGACATATCTGGATCCTTCTCCCGGGACTCCCTCTCCAACTTTGGAACCAGCAAGCGCTTGAACTCATTGGAGCCTCTTTATGATGTTTCCTAAGGGTGGACACGCTCTCTCTTGCTGCATCATATAAAAGAGTGGCTAAGGTCTTAGTGGAAATAGGCATCCAGGCTGGACTGCTAGATATTTTGGAGATAGAACATTCTCATTGCTCAGCGCCAAGACTACCTGGGATTCCCTTTTCGGTGCTCCTATTGTCGCAAAACAGACCATTTGAGAAGAGACTGCTCACAGTTTCCTCCCACCATGACAAATATGTAACCATCGGAGGAGATTGGATTTGATATTTATGTTTCATAGCCAGACCAAATGGGAGAGGAGGCACCTCATCTGAGGAGGGACACAATTTTTGATCCACCTGATGACTCGCTTGTAGGTAAGATTAAGCTTTACTGTCCTTCACTTTATAATAATCTCCCTGCATGGGACAGACTCACCATTAACTCGTTGGCTACTAACATCCTACACCCTGAGCTTTTAGAGTCTGTTTCTTTTAAGCATGACCCTCCCTTACACTTCACCCCCACTTTGCCTGGTCATGTCCCCCTTACTGACTCCTTTACAACTCAGGAATCGGATGAACCAACACCTACAACTCTCGGCCTGTCTTCTTCTCCTTTACAAGCCTCCCCTTCATTGCCTAGACCTGTCCCTACTGCTCGAGCCCCAGATAACCAACCATCTTCTTCCTCCGGTGAAGCACTAGACCCCACTAGTCTCCCTAGCTATGTTGAACCGTCCTATTCTGAACAGGAACTAGACAACATGCTTTCTTCTATTACTCCAACTTCCACCCTTCCTTTTGGCTCTCTTCCCATCTCCACTTACCACAACAAGAGTCTTATACAACCCTCTAAACACCATAGTGACTTTCATTCTTCTTCGGGAGCGAAGAAGGAAACTGAGACTGGCCCCTCTTGGTCTAGGGGTTTAGGGCTTGAGCTTTCGCCACTAAAAACCTGTAGTGCGCAAAAAAAGGCTAACACAGGGCCTTCGAGTTCAGCTACACTATATATTGATACAAATCAAGGGGTTCTTAGAGGATTAAAATCCCTTGCCCGGGGTAAGTCACGATCTTCCTCTCCGTTAACATCAGAGGGGTTGGAGGACCCCTGAAACTAGCCTCCATGAGACGACTCCTTGACAAGACACAATCGTCTATTATCTTTCTTCATGAAACTCTAGTGGATGCAACTGCTGCTAGGAATTTTCTGTACACTCTTCGACCTGACTGCATGTCTTGCGCGCGACAAGCTCGGTAGGTAATTCGGGAGGTCTACTTGCCTCGTGGGATCCTACCCATTTTGATTTAATACCTATGCTAAGTCCAAGAGGGATTTTACTTACGGGTACCTGCTTAGAACTGAAGACAAAGTTGATCTTGCTCAACTCCTATGGACCGTGTGATGATTGAAGAACTTTCTGGGAGAGACTAGATCATTTAGGCCTCTTGGTGGTAAATAATCTCATCATAGCGGGAGACTTAAACTTGACTACCAATTCCAAGGAGATTTGGGGAGAAAGGGAAAAGATTGATCCACTCTCGAACTTTTACAAGCACCTATTTTCCAAAAACACCTTAGTGGATTTGAAGCCGACGAAGATACTGCCCACTTGGAGAAATGGGAGATCGAGATCAGCTGGCATTGCAAAGAGACTTGACAAGTTTTCAGTGGCAGAAGGTCTGATCATGCCTACTTGCATAATTCGATCCTGGGTAGAACTACCTTATCTTTCTGATCATGCACCTATCTGTCTACAGATAGGAGAAGGAAGATTTGGGGCTAAATACCCTTTTAAGTTTAACCATGTTTGGTTGAGTGAAGAATCATTCAATCCTTTAGTTAGATCGGTGTGGGTTGGCACTTCCCTTACGGTTCAAGGGGACGCCAGGGCAATCTGGTGAGAAAACTATCTCGTTTAAAAGTTGTTTCTATAATCTGGTTAAAAGAAAAAAAGTCAAAGGAAAAAGCAGAGATGTGAAGATTAGAACGAGAATTGGAAGAACTACACTGACTGAAGGCTTTGGATGCCCAGACTGTCGACTTAGATCATAAAGTGTTTTGTCTAGAAGAAGCTCGCAATAAAATCCTCCGTGAGGATGAAGATAGATGGCGCTTGAAGAGCAGAGCGCTATGGCTCGCAGGTGAGGATAAAAACACTCGATTCTTCCACAAAGTTGCCAGTTTTTGTCGGAATAAAAAATTATTGTGGGAAATAGAGGAAGAGGATGGTAGGCTTCATCAAAATTCAACAAACATCAAAATAGCGGTGTTTAACCACTTCAATTCTTTTTACCGGGAAGTGAATGCACCCAACCTTGCCGCTCAGATTGAAACAGTTAGACTCTTCCCAAAGATGGTAACAGACGAGGAGGCAAAAGCATTAGAAACTCCCTGCACAAAAGAGGAAATCTTAGAGGTGATCAAAGGCTTCACAAAAGAAAAAATCTCGGGCCTCGATGGGTGGTCTGTCGAACTATACCTCCACTACTTTGATCTAATGGGACAAGATTTGTTGGATGTCGTGGAGGATTCGAGAACCAGAGGGGTTGTAAAAAACCATCTAAACAACACTTTTATTGTTTTGATCCCAAAAACAAACCATCCCCGACAGTTTGCAAACTTTCACCCCATCTCGCTCTGTAATCTTTGCTACAAAATTATTTCTAAGGTCATATCCAGAAGGATCTGCCCTATCCTCTCCCGGGCTCTATCAGACGAACAGTTAGGCTTCCTAAAAGGGAGACAAATTCTCGATGCCATTGACATCGCTCAGGAGTGCCTTCATAGTATAAAGACAAAAAATTTCCAAGCCATTCTCCTAAAACTAGACCTCAAAAAGGCTTTTGATTGTATCAACTGGAATTTTCTACATCTCATCCTAATACAGTGTGGATTTGGGGTGGTCACCACAAATTGGGTAATGGGTTGTATTTACTTGTCCATATTTGTTGTACTGATCAACGGGGAAGCAACCAATGTCTTCCATTGTGAGAGAGGGCTTCGACAGGGATTCCCTATGTCGCCCCTTCTTTTCATCCTGGTCCTGGAGAGTCTCAGCATTTTACTCAAAATAATCCAAGCGAAAGGCTACCTGACAGGGATTAAAGTCTCGAGATTGTTACAAATTTTGCATCTACTCTTCGTAGACGATGTGATCATCATGACCAACACAAATTTGTCTGAATGGAAAAAGATCCACAAACTCATTAATAATTTCTGCTCTGTTTCAAGTATGAAGATCAACTACCATAAGTCAACATTCCTTGCTACAGAAGTTCGAGATGAGATATTGTCTGAAATAAAATTGATGTTTGGCATCGACTCTCGAGACCTAGCGGAGGGGTTCAGCTACCTTGGGTTCATCATCAAACAATCTAGCTATTCTGCAAAGGACTGGAGTTGGCTAACTGAAAAGTTTGAACATAGAATCCTTCACTGGTGCAACAGATTGTTATCGCTGGGAGGCAAATACATTTTAATCAAGGTTGTCTTGGAAAGCCTTCATGTGTACTGGATGGCCCTGGCTCACATTACTCTTTCTGTTCTAAAGACTCTTTGGCAATTGATTTTCACCTTCCTCTGGACTAGAAACAAACAAAACAATGGCTACCATCTCTGCAGGTGGGAGGCGATCTCAAAACCCAAATCGTTGGGAGGTTGGGGCTTGAGGAACTTGCTTATCTTTTACAAGGCACTTTCGGCAAATACACTATGGAGAATTTTGATGGCTCCAGGATTATGGAGCAAGGTAATTAAAGACAAATATATTTCTCATCAATCGGTTCATGTTTGGCTCAGATCGCCTTGTCTTCTCTTCCGAGAGGCTCACAAACATGGAAACATCTCTTAAAATCGCTCATGATCATTCTACAGTGGATCGCTTGGATACCTGGAAGCGGATCTATGATTGAAATCGGACGGGACTCCATCCTGGGCTTGGAAAACAAGTCCACGCTTTCTCCTTCAATCTTGGCCTGATTACACAGTAAGGGTTTTTACTTTTTGTCTCAAATCAAACACTCTCCCAGCCGCGGCTTGATAGGTGAAAAATGGATTAATCGAACTACTCTAGAGCTCGATTAGGATCTTGAAGCAGAGTGGATCCGATACACTCAGAATTTAACTGGAGCAGGAATCTGCCTCCTAGAGAGGCCAAACTCCCTCATATGGACGAGAGGGGACAATACCGACATTTTCACAGTAAAACACGTATATTATGCGATTGTTGCAAAATTATGGAGAAAACAGGATGAAGCCTAGTGCAAAAAGTTATGGAAGGGGGATTGTCCCATGAATATTAAGCTCTTCATCTGGCTCCTGACAGAAAATAAAATTCTTGTTTGTGATAACCTACAGACCCGTGGCTTGGGAGGCCCTAACCGCTGCATACTGTGCAAATTGGAAAGTGAATCGGTCTATCATCTTTTTATGCATTGCAAGTTTTTCCGCTTGGTCTAGAAACAACTCACACTTGTTTTAAATCTAGTCGAGAACTGGATAGGTACCTCGATGTTTCATTTATTTAGCACTTGGCTAGCCTCCAACAAAAACTATCCGACACTGCCAGCCTATCTTTGTTGGAACATCTGGACTTCTTGAAACGCAACTCTCTTTGAAGAGAGGCCCCCTTCGATCCCCAGGGTGGTAAACAACATATTAGCAAAGGTGGTCACACCTGGACTTAAAGCTAAAGACCCGACCATTCACAGACCAAAAATAACTCTTCTGACTGATAGAGCAATAACCTGGTTTAACGGAGCTGCACAATAAGGAGGCAATCTCTGCAAGGCGGGGGGGGAATCTTCTTAAACTCTCACTCTTTTATCCGTTGGACCCTCAATTGTGGGCAAGGCACTAATACGAAGGCGGAACTTATGGGGGCATGGGCTTCTCTCATCTTGGCACAAAGACTGGACATCAATGAGATGCTATTACTTGGTGACTCCAAAGTCATTATTGACTGGCTCAATGGACAGGCTGATCTCCAGGCGCCAACACTAGAGTGCTAGAAAGAAAGAACACAAGAAGAAACAAGACACATAAAGAGTCTTTCATTCTCTCACATCTATCGGGAAGACAATAGGGACATGGACACCCTATCAAAAAAGGCATTGTCAATGCCCCTGGGCCAAATACGATATTCTCATTGGGAGGAAGGCAACGAGGGTTCCTTTATCTCGCTAATTCTATGAAGAATGTGGTCTCAAAAACCAGTTTTTTGTTATCTATTTTGGTTTTGTTGTTGATAAACTTATAGATCTGAGACAGGAAGTTTATTGGAATAGACATAAATTATCCATATCAAGTTACAGCATGAAAAGAAAAGCACTATCATTATAAGAATTTTGATTCGAAACGGAAATTTTAAATGTACATTTTTATATCCTTTTGAAAATAAACATAATTTTTTCCCGTGGAAAAAAGTAATTTTCAATAATTGCACGATTAAAATTATTATGTTGCATAGTGGTTGAAAAATATGTTTCCATGTTATATATTGATCTCTAAACTATCATGGATATTCTATTGCACAGTTCATCACAACAAATCTAATAGAATACCAAAATCTTAACCGTGAGGGTTAATTTCTTTCAGATTTCAGATTATTTAATTATTGGTTTTATGCTTAAAATGTATGAAATAGTTGAAATGCAAAAAACAGAGAACATGAATAAATACTCACACACCATCCAGAAATAAACACAAGATATAACCTGGGAAACCCAATATGGGAGAAAACCCATCTAGAAGGTGAGGTTGCTCTGCTCTCCTTTATTCGTACAAAGAAAGAGGCACTCTTTGTGGAGTTGTCTTTGACATTGTGACTTGCATGGTTGCTACATAATCTCTCCTCCTCTGTTATGCTCTCCAAATACCAGTCCTAGGTGATATGCTCAACTATGGAACAAATACAATGCTAAATAATGGAACCCCTTCTCCTCCCAGTGGCCTAGTATTTAACATTGCCTAATCGCCATCTAAGGGTAGGGTTTTGACTTCCTCAACCATCAATTGTGATAAATTTTTGGACCTTCTAGAATATTCTTGAAAGTCCATATGTTGCTAGCCCCATATGCATGAGTAAATGGGGGTTGATGTGGCATCTACTCATACCATGGTGGTGAACATGGTAGGTCAACTTGCAGGAGGCATAATTTTTGCATAGGAGCTTTGATTGACATGATTTTTGCACCATTGGAAAGGTCTCAATGTGTAGAATAGTTTCAAAAGATTCAAGCTAAATCTAGGAAAGTTTTGACCCCCAAAAATGTCGTTTGATGCCTCAAAATGGATATGGAAGGTTTCAAACCCCAATTTTCCAAACTGGGACCTGCCATTAAAATGATCCTGCAAGTTGATTCCTCCATTTTTTCCACTCTAAAAGCATTGAGATAGATGAAAAATAATATGATGATCCAATTTGGATCATACCTCTCCACGTAGGGAGGATTTTGGTCCCCAAAATCTTTACTGAATGAGGTGAGGGAAATTTTCCTCTACCTTCTCCTTAGAGTACCACTTTGTTTTTCCTGGAAGTTGTCATTTTAACCCAATTTTCCAAAGCTCATGCTGCCCTTGTCTTGTAGTTTTGGACCGCTTCTTTGAAACTGTGTCCTCTACCAACTTTGCCTGAGAATTTGGTGTTAAGTCCTCTATGGAAGGTAGGAGTTGCTCCCCCTCCTAATCCAACATGGAAGGCTCGTAGAGTTTGAGATTCTCCACATTCACTACTGAGTAAATTTGCATGTATGGGGTTAGACTGAGTCTATAGGCGTTATCTCCCACCTTCTCCAATATCTAGGAAGTTCCATACTGCAAAGCCTTGATCTTCTTACTAGGACCATGTAGTCTTTCCTCATTCAATTATAACCAAACTATGTCTCCGACTTTAAATGACTTCTCGGTTATGTGTTGATCATGCCTGGCCTTGTATTTTTCTCCTGACTTCTTCAATGTCTCCTACACTTGCAAATAGATTTTCCTAATCTTCTCGAAAAAATTTCCTGCTCTCAATAGATCTCCTATGAGGCCCTCCCTCACTCCTCCTTGATGTCCACATACAACATCCAAGTGTGAAAGTGGAAAATATCCAAAACAAGTTTCAAAAGGTGACTTACCAGTAGAAGTGTGGACTGCTCTATTATAAGAGTGTTATATGTAGATCATATTTTTCTCCTAGGTCTTTGGATGCTTCTGATTGTAACCCCTCAAAAGCTACACCAAAGTCTTGTTTTATACTTTTCTTTGCCCATCTTTCCATGGATGGAATGTTGTAGACGTCTTCAACTTAGTGTCCATCTTCTCCCATGATGTAGTCTAAAATGTACTAAGAAATATGGTATCCATGTTTGAGATGATGATCCTTGGTATATCAAAATGCACCCAGACCTGTTCAAATAACATGTTTGTTGCTTCTTGTCCTTTGGTGGTCTTTTTTACAAGGCATGAGAATGCACATCTTACTGAACTCGTCAACCACCACAAATACATAGTCATGTTCCTTCTTGGTTGTTGGTAAGCCTTACCACAAAATCCATGGAAATTCTTTCCTAAGGTCGAGTGGATACATGTAAGGGATTGTATAGACCTCGCTTCTTCTTCTTGAATTCTCGGCCAATACACATACCTCTATAAGTTGGCAGTTGTCTTCCCAACGCCAAAATTTCCTGCAACTTTGGAGGTGTGAGCCTCTCTGATAAGTTGTAGTCATTCAACTTTAGGGACACAGAGCTTGTCGAGCTTTTAGAGAAATCGATTATAGAAATGATAGTCATCCTTCCCATCACCTTCTTCTATATGAATTTGGCCATGTAGCTACTGAAACACCTCCTTTAAGTCCTCATATTTTGTGTATGCCTCTCTATATGCATCATGGATAAAAGGTGCCACGTGTATTAGAGTTCCAAAGGATATAATCTTGGTTGTGGGTGGCCTTGAAAGCATGTCTGACAACCTATTTGTGTTTCCCTTCTTGCACTTGATGACTAGATGAATTTTTATCCACTTGCAATGTTTGGTTTGTTTTAGCTTACTTTGTGCCTGCAAACAATATAGTGGTCGATGATCTACAACGATGATGATCTCCTTGCCCATCAGATAATTCTTCCACTTGTTGGCAACTTCATCTAGAGTATAGAGTTCCTTGTCATATGTAGGGTAGTTGAGAACTACCCCATGAAATATTTCAGAATGATAGCATATAATTCTTCCTCCTTGCATCAAAATTGCTCCCATGGCATACCCACTAGCATATGTCTCCACTTCAAAAGGATTTTGCAAGTTTGGTAATGCGAGAACTGGTGCTTGACTGATATTTTTTTCCAGCTCATTGAAAGCCTTCTATTGATTCTTCCCCCATTGGAAACTCTTTACCACTGGCTATTATGGTGTGGAGTGGTGCAACTACTACTGAAAATGAAGCTATGAACTTCTACAAGAATTGTGTTTCCCCAACAAAACTCCTAACTTCAGTGACATTTGTAGGAACTGGTCATTTCATGATGGCCTCCATCTTTGCGAGATCTATCTTAAGCTCCCCTCCATCAATCACATACCCCAAATACACCAAAGATTGTTGAGCAAACTCACATTTCTCTTAGTTAGCCAACAACTGGTGTTTCTTCATAGTATCTAACACCTGCACGAGATGTGAGATGTGTTCTTCCTAGGTAGCACTATAAACCAATATATCATCCAAATAGACTATAACAAATGAATCTAGATATGGATGTAATGCATCATTCATCAGTCTCATAAATGTAGTTGGTGCATTACATAAACCAAATGACATGACCAACCATTCTTACAAACCTTTCCTTATCTTGAAGGTAGTATTCCAGGTGTCTTCTTCCTTGACATGTGCTTGGTGGTATCCCGATTTGAGATCCAACTTAGTGAAATATTTTGTGTGTTGCAAATGATCTAACAAATCATCGATCTTGGGTAGAGGGTACTGATTTTTTAGTGTAATCTTGTTCAATGCTATGTAGTTTATCCACATTCATCAAGTTCCATCCTTCTTTGGTGCAATTATGATAGGAGACCCACAAGGCAAACTGCTTGGTCGAATCACACCCTACTCCAACAACTGCTGCAATTGCTTCTTCACTTCATTTGTTTCAAGAATAGATTGTCTATACAACCCAATATTCGACAATGGGGATTCTGGAAATAATTGTATTTTGTGCTCCACTTCCCTCTTGGGTGGTAGCCTCTTAGGTGCTTGGAACACTCCTCTGTATGCCTATAAAAATTCATCCTATTGATGTTTTTTGTCTTTAGTACACCCCCCCAGGGATGCCTTTACTCTCATCGACTCATCCTCGGTATGATTTTCTCTTAAGAAAAGTAAGACATGTTTCTTACTGGAACTAATCAACTTCTTGGCTTGGTTGGAACTTACTAGTGAGATATTTGAATTGCCTTTATGCGTGTTGATTATGTAGGACTTCCCATCCTTGATTAGTTGGTATTGCTTGACTCTCTACATGAATATGGCATCCCTCATATACATGTAGTGGCTTCCAAACACTACTCCACATATGTCAAGGGGTACTACGTCCAATTCCACTTCATCAATACAATCAACACTTACAAAAAATTTAATCTTACATTGTTTTGTTACTTGGTGAAATATTTTGCGTGTTGCCACTGATCTAATAGATCATCGATATTGGGTAAAGGGAACCGATTTTTTAGTGTAATATTGTTCAATGATTTGTAGTTTATACAAATTCATCAAGTCCCATCCTTCTTTGGTACAATTATGGCAAGTGACCCACAAGGTGAGATTCTTGGTCGAATCACACCCTACCCCAACAGTTGTTGCAATTGCTTCTTCACTTCATTTGTTTTCAAAACATAGTGTCTATACAACCCAATATTCAACAATGGGGATTATGGCAATAACTGTATTTCATGCTCCACTTCTCTCTTGGGTGGTATCCTTTTAGGTGCCCATAACACTCCTATGTATGTCTGTAGAAATTCCTCCAACTGATGTTTTTTCTCTTTAGTACACCCCTCCAGGCATGCCTTTACTCTCATCAACTCATCCTTAGTTTGGTTTTCTCTTAAGAAAAGTAACACATATTTCTTACTAGAACTAATCAACTTATTGGTTTGGTTGGCACTTACCAATGAGATATTTGACTTGCCTTTATACGTGTTGATGATGTAAGATTTACCATCCTTGATTAGTCATTACTGGTTGGCTCTCTCCATGAAGATCACATTCCTCATATACATGCAGGGGCTTCCAAACACTACTACACATATGTTAAGGGGTACTACGTCCAATTCCACTTCATCAATAAAATCAACACTTACAAAAAAATTAATCCTACATTGTTTCACTACCTTGATCTATGCATCCTTGTTTACCCATCCTAATGGATATGGGCTAGGATGATCTCGAACCTCCAATCCAAGTTTACTTACCAGATCTATTACAATGATATTATCATGTGAACCAGAGTCGAACATGGCATCTATCTTGGTCTTCTTGACCTCGATCTTGATGTGGAAGAGTTTGGTCCTCTCCTTCTCTTCCTAGCGCTGAAGGCTGCTTAGATTCATCTATTTCTGCACTGATGTGCAGAAATTATTCTCATCCACATCATAGCTTCTTTCAACCTAATTGCTCGAATCTGTGGCTAGAAGATTCTTTTTTTTTGCAGCCTTCTTTCAGTTCTTTGGGTTCAACTCTAGATGTAGCTTGCAACACTTTTCCTCAGTGTGCCCATCAACATTGCAATGGTTGCTAAGATCCTTGCATTGATGTGCAGTTGTTGTCATCTTCTTATCCTTTCCCTCTTTCCACTTCTTCTTCCCCTCCTTGAAATCTTCTTCGTGCTCTTTATGCTTGGAACCACTTGGTTTCCCTTTCTTGTGGCCAATGTTTTCCAGATATTGTTCCTGTACACATGCCTCATCCATTGTCCCTGGCTTGTAAAACTTAACTTGCTTTCATATATGACTATGTAGACCCCCCAGATACTTGAGGAGTACATCTGGGTTCTTGGGAGAGATACCCAACATGATGACCATCTTTTTTAACTCGATGGTGTACTCCTGTACAGTCTGCCCTTGCTTTTGCCTGAAATAGTGCCAACGGATCCATTGGTCCTCTACATACCTGATGGAGTAGAATTGGGACTTTATGAGGGTTTTGAAGTCCTCCCACCTAGTTACTAGTGGATCACCCTCTAGTCCAAGTGTTTTTGTATGGATTTCCCACCAAGTTAAAGCGCAAATGATATCTTTTGTTCTTCATCTATATGGTGAATGTTGAAGTAAACTTCTAGTTGTTGCAACCAATGATTCAGTTTTAATGCATCGATCTCACCTTGGTATGAATGTATGTCCACTTTTACTTCCATCTTGAATAAATACTATGAAAGGTTTATGGTACTGAAATTTAGTTGCTCTTTCTCGAGTTCTTTCCGCGACTCCTTTTTTGGGTCTTTGTTATCCCCTAGTTTCTCGTCTAATTTGAACTTTGAGTTCGAGCCTCCAACTTCTTTGAATGATTTGAGTTTACTTGCTAGAGAGACCATGAGGAGGGACATATTGCGATATATGTCAACGAATTTCTCTTCTAGACTCACAAATATCTCCTTTGTTGAATATCAAGGGTTGTTATGAATAGACTCGTCAACCACGACTAGGGTTTTGTGACTTTCTTCTTAGACCGATTCCTGGATCCCTGCAACTTTCCAAAAATACCCCAAGAAACATGCTATGATACCAATATGATCCATAAATTACCGTGGATATTCCACTAGACATTTTGTCACAACAGATCTAATAAAATACTGAAATCTTTAAAGTGAGGGTTAATTTCCTTTAGATCTCAAATTCTTTAATTACTGGTTTTCTGCTTAAAATGTATGAAATAGATGAAATGAGAAAAATAGAGAACAAAAATAAATACTCACACACCATCTAGAAATTAACATAAGATATAACCTGGGAAACCCAATACGGGAGAAAACCCAACAAGAAGTGAGGTCGCTCTGCTCTCTTTTCTTCAAATGCAAGTACAAAGAAAGAGGCCCTCTCTGTGGAGTTTCCTTTGACACTATGGTTTTTATGGCTACTACATAATCTCTTCCCCTCTGTTATTCCATCCAAATACCACTCCTAGGTGCTCTTCTCAATTATGGAACAAATAAAATGCTAAAGAATGGAACCCCTTCTCCTCCCAGCGGCCTGGTATTTAACATTGCCCTATAGCCATCTAGGGGTAAGGTTCTTAATTCCTCAACCATCAATCGTGATAAGGTTTTGGACCTTCTAGAATCTTCTTGAAAGTCCATACGTGGCTAGCCCCATATGTGTGAGTAATGGGGGTTGACGTGGCATCCACTCATACCATGGTGGTCAACATGGTAGGTCAAATTCCGGGAGTCATAACTTTTGCATACAAGCTCTGATTGACGTGATTTTTGCACCGTTTGAAAGGTCTTGATGTGTAGAATAGCAGCAAGGGGTCTAGGCTAGATCTATGCAAGTTTTGACCCAATAAAATCTTTTTTGATGCCTCAAAATGGATATGGTGTTAGATTTTATAGCTCGGGAGGTACTCCACATGTTTGTCTTGTAAGCAGAAGTAACCTTGTATTTACACTACTAGGCACTTGACTTTGTAATGGGTTTTTATAAAGTTGTAATAAAGTGGTTCTTTTATTAAAGTGACTTTTTAATGAAGTGTGTCTTCTAATATTAAAGTGACTTTATTTCATAAAGTGCACTTATGTTATAAAGTGAAATTGTACTTTAATATTTTGAGTGATTTATTTTGGAGGGAATGAATCATGTCCCTTGATCATGTAAAGGGAAGATTAGATCTTGACCTTTGGATTTAGGGATGGGGAAGGTGAAAAGACACTTGGAAGGTGAAAGGTCACTTTCGAATTATAAGAGAATGCATTGGGTAGTGTGCAAGACACAAATGAAGAAGAGATTGAAAGAGATTTTCGAGAGATCTTGAGAGAGGAAAGTGAGAAGCAATTTTTTGGCACAAATTCTAAGGGAGATTGGGCACATTTCACAAGGAGAAATTTATGTTTAGGAGCATCTGTGATTTATTGCTAAAGATAGGTCGTATTGTACGAATCCGTACAGGTCTTACAACAACAAGTTTGTGCATGAAAATCGAGGCAAGCGTGGACATGATTTTCTAGGCAGTTTTTGGGGAATTTATGTTGGAGGTTGGTCATACAGGAGGGAAGGTACAACAACCTGTTGAGGGCATGAAATTCGAGGTGTTGATTTAAGCAAGTCGTACAGTTGTATGGACCGTGGCATGATTTTCTAGGCAACAAGTTTTGGGACAATTTGTGTTTGCAAGTGATTCTCTTGGCTGCTAAATGTAATTTTGTTGTTGATATACTTTCCTGAAGCTAATAAAATCTCTCTCTCTCTCTCTCTCTTTGGGTTTCCCCACATTAGGGTTTTCCCTGGTTGGTTGCCTAAATTTATGAGTATTACATGGATGTGTGATTGTTGTTCATTGTGTTTATTCCGCTGCAAAAGTGCTTGTCAATGTGTATTTATGCTCATAATAATTTATGAATGTGGGTTTATACATTTCAGAGTTCATAGATGACAGTTATCTCTAGGTTGCTAAGTGTATGACAGAATATGGTGCATGCAGATTTTGTCATTAAATTTCTACATATGGAAGGTTTCAAAGCCCAATATTCCAAACCTGTACATGCCATTGAAATTACCCTGCACGTTGATTCCTCTGATATTTTCCACTCTGAAAGCCACGAGATAAATGAAAAATAATATAATTATCCAATCTAGATCATGCATCAACTCAGAATCTCTCAATTTCATAGTCGTTGATACCTTCAAGGAACAATACAATGATAAATAGTTGATACAAGTACCTTGACAACTTCACCACCACATCACACATCAACTTACGACTGCTCCATTAAGTAGTAGTAGATACTTTTAAGGCATAATACATTGATTAAAATTAGACACTCTTGTCCAAGAAGCATTGAGTTAGATGCATCAAATAAAAAGGTTTTATGCAGGTACCTTATTGTGTTTTAATAATTGTCCTCTTTATAAAATTATTATTGTATGTAATTGTTGATATGAGCTTTGAAAACTTCACTATTTTACACATTCAACTCGCAACCCCTTCATTCCATAATTGATTTTGAAATATTCTTGGAATCCATGATAAGTTAATCTATCCATATTTTTTCCGCACATCCAACTCGCAACCTCTCCATTATGTCTTGCAATACTTGCAAGATTAGTGCACGGGTTCACATATGGATAAACATCCTGCGATGGTTTGCTACTAGTAGTTTTATAGTGAGTCCCCTTCTTTAAGGTTGATTATTGGAGAGTTTCAACCTTATCTTCGAGGAGAGATACATAAGCATTTACACTTAGATGGTGCTTCCTTCTACAAACTGATACATAATGAAATATTAATCCTTTATGATGCATGAGCTAGTGCAAAGGATAAATATTAGATTCCTTCTCAAGTATATTATAATATATCTTCTTCAAATAAACTATGCAATCAATGTCTAAGGTGAGTCTTGAAAGCCCAAGTTTAGTCTATTTGGTTTCTAAGGAACTATAAGTTTGTAAATATTCATGGATTAACTCATAAAAAGTATTACAGGTCAATGAAACCCACTAGGAACTTCCCTTCATTCCGAGGATTATACCCAAGAATTGAACTTGGGTGGGGTGCATAAAACTCCTCCTCTTAATTGCCTAGGCCCCAATTGACCTATTATTAAGTCTCACATATTCAAATGGTTATTGGTTTTATAATAATTTCCAGATGTCAAATGCATACAAGTGGAAATTGACAAAATGGATAGAGAGCATGCAAGTAGCAGTGTGATGGGGTAGACTACCCTTGCAACCTAGTAGGTGAACACACACCTCAAATAAATGTTGTTGGATGAGCTAGTAGGGGTACCATAACATAAAGAAGAGCATTCAAAATCTCAACCATAATGTGAAATTTGGAAGTATGCAACAAGGATGCGGTTCAAAAAATTAATGCACGAAGAGTTCAAGAGTAAACATTGAGGGCATTCACCAAAGATCCAAAAGATGGTACTCAGTTAACCAAGGGATCACAATTTGACTCAACTATGAATGCACAATCAATACACTAGAATCCACCTTTAAAATTATGCATGTAGATAAAAAAAAATGCAAGTATGAAGAGAGGTATAAGAGGTGCAACACTTAAGTGAATGCAATTCTAAAAGGAAGCTCAAGTGATCATGCAACAATAGATCAATGCATGAAAGTAGGTGTTGCTATAGAGGAGAAAGGTTATTCGATGAAGGAAGAATCAAACAATTGTTTTAGGGTTCATCCATAAAATTGTTAGACCGAATATTCATAACATATACCACGTATTGCTCTTGGAATGCCTTTTGATTAAGTTGTGTTCGCCTAGAACATATATCAAAGAAGAAAAATCATAGCAAGTTTTCACGGTATGTTGTTGTAGACAACAAATAAAAATAATTTCCAAGAAGTCATTAAGGTAGATCCTAAGTGTTTTATGTAGAGAGTGGATGGAAAAAAAATGGAATTGATGCTTTGGATAATGCTTCATAATTTGCTTAACTTACAAAAAATCATTGCTTCCAACTCAGAAGCAACCAAAGAAAACATCTTTGCACATGTCATCAAAGTGGGCACCATCACGCCGCTATTATACTTCAATTTTCCATGGAAAAATCAAATTTATGCACTCTTTTATTATAAATTTGATGCAAGATAAACGACATAAAAGATCGTACTATAATTTAGAAAAAGTTGATATGGTATTACAGGAAGTTGAAGAGTAGCATCCGGGTAGAGTAGAGAGTTTTCATATGGAAGTGAATGATGTGGAGATACTTGAGGAAATCACTACCGGAATTCAGGTTGAGCTCGAACTTAAGAAGATAATGCATTAATCTATGCTCCCCTAGTCAGTATCATTGCACTATTTAACTAATTTTAGAAATGAGTTCAATGAATGCATTCCTCAAATGTATGTTGAAAAAGACCTTGTAATTATACCCAATTACCATGTTCTTTGCTTTTTGTTCGCTACAAAATTTCTATTTTCTTTGGATTCCATGGACAACAATGAATGTAGGAGCTTGTTCTAGGATGAAAGCATTTTCCAAGGCTTTGAATATTGCACATGCTATTAGATTTATGTATAAGATTGGGGTCAAGGATGAACAAATTTCCCTATGTTGACCACACCAATAGATACAAGTGCAAGGCATGCATGCAATATGGATGATAACACATTAATCGATAAACCTAGCAACTAAAGTGTCTCTACTACACTACTGAAGGACAAACCTTTAAAGGGAGAACTTTGGAATATGTATAATTTTGTTTTTAATTCTTTTTTGTTTAGATAATCACTGACAAGTAAAGGGGTATTAAATCAAATAAAGAAGATTGGGGTATTAAATCAAATCAAGAAGATTGAGCCATCCATAGAAAGAGAAAAATATATTTTGAAAATTAAAAGTAATTTCATGTTTCGAATAAATCAAATTAATATATATGATCACAAAATTTAAGATTTTTTTTTTGTAAATAAAAAGTTTTAATTCCTCAAAAAACTGTCGTGATTATACAAAGCAAATTCATGCCTGGAGGGTTGTTGCCACTTGTTCCACCACACCAATGGAAACCAAAACATATGGCCTCCTTCTGTTCTAGATGACAACAAGGAAAAAAAATCCCACCTATTCTGCTAAACATTTGGAAACTAGAACAAGTGGCAGAATAGTATTGAGATAGAATTGTCTAAACATGCAACAAGAAATCTGAACAGATCATGCAACCATAAATCTAAACAGGAGTATGGGAAAATCATTTTTTTGTTGTTGTTGCAAAAGAGGTGCAAAGAGATGAAAAGATTCAGCATCAAAAGAGCCAGTAAAACATGTACTTCCCTGAGTGTCTCCTTGAGGAGTGAAGATGTATGGTTGCATGTAGGTCAGGCAACGTTGATGACTTTGTGAGTTCGAGAGCACTTCAAACATGATGTTGAGTCTGTTGCTGATTAAATTTTTTCTGTGGAGTTGTTCCATCATGTCCCTTCGTGTCTCGAAGATGAGCTCCAGATGTTTTGGTGCTAGGAAGCAAGTAGATTGTGAATCTCAGACCAGAGTTGAGGTGGGCAGTGGAGACTCTATTGGGCAGTCAACCAAAGGATTTTCTTCCTGGATTATAGAAGTCACCCCTTCCATGGCACAAGTTGTAGCAGAGGCAGAGTGACTAGTGTTAGGCCGAACTTGGGGGTCCAGGACTGTGTAGAGAAGGGAATCTGGTGGAATAGTAATTGGTTCTTCTGGAATTTCCTCCTCTACATAGGCCATTGGAGGCAAATTTTTATCCCTATCATAATGAATCGGTGATGTCGAAGAGGCCTAGGCAAGCCTGTGAATATGTCGCTGCCTGGCCTCATAGCTATACCAAGAAGGTCCCCTCTTAGGCTTACCACGCTCCCATGGCATGGCAGTGAGGGAAAACCAGACTGGACTCAACTTGAGAAAGCATAGAGCGGGGAGAGTGACATGAGGAATGCTCGAATGCAGAATCTGAGTCGAGTGGGAGGAGCAATAACATACCCAGAGGAAATGGAGGGGCACCAAGGGTGATGAGGTGACCTTGCACATGCCTCTCGTACCCATCGTCGTCCATTCACCATGGTGCACTGAGAGCTCCATTAAACATGCGCAAGGGAACTATGTAGCCTGCACAGAAGCGCGTTGAATGTTGTCCTCCATTCGAGATATGAAAACGAGGGTGGTGGCAAGCTTCATGAATATGAAGGGTTGCATGATGTAAACGTGACACCCCATCCAGGGATCACAAAACTTAAGATTAAAATAATTTGTCACCGTAAATTAATACAAAAAATGATTACAATGTCTCTCCTGGTAAAGATAATAAGACAATACACTTTGTGCATACATTTTCACACACTCACATATTTTTTACCACTATCTTCAACTAAATACGCAATGCTTTACATTAAATTTTGATAAGCTTTATCAGAGCTATCTATAGACCAATCTGTGTAGAGAAGGCCTTGATTTGATTTTAGTAACATGGATGGATCTTAACAAAACTTTTATAGCTATTTATAGATCTAATAGTTTAGAGAAGGTCTTGATTTGATTTTAATGATATGTATGGATGTTAAAAAAGCTTTTGTTATTAAATATTTTTGACTTGAAAACTATTAAGGATACAATAAACTATTTTTTCTAGACAATTTTGATAAAAAAAAATTGATGTAATAATTTGTTATATTTCCATAAATTTGTATATTTTTAATTTTTATAGGTCCACAATTCAATTTAAAAACTCTAAATACCTCAAAAAAATAAAAAATCTATAACCCCATACGACACATGAAAACAAAATCATCTTGTTACAGTTTTTTTAAGTCATAGTCTAAACGTTCTATTAAATGACGTTACACAAATCACTATTTTTTGTTGTTCAAAATCTATTTTTTTTCAATAAGAAAAAAATGCTTATATTAGTAAATATAAATAGTCTTTTACAAAAAATTGACTTCTCGAACATCACTTTAAGTTCCTTTTTTTAACAGCCTCAAAAATACTAAGAGAAGTAAGTTTTGTTCACATTACAATTTACTCGAGACAACTGTAAACTTTTAGGTACAAATTTAGTAGTATCTATCATTTGTTCTTACTTGCCAAGTTCAAATAACAAAAATACCAGTTTCTTCATCCTTTTATCTCTGTTATATTAACTGATAGATAATCTTTCGAAATTCTCTGTTTGAACTTATATACCTAGTGCATAACATATTCCATCCTCATCCAGCAACAATGCTTCTTTTGAGAGTTGGTTAGCTTCCTTGTTATATTCACTATATATGTGTTGGGCTTTTAGTTGTTGGAACTTCCTGCTTAACACTCAAATTTTTGTCATCCGAGGCTACAGAGAAACCACCTGTAGATTGTTTTCATTAGAAAACCAGTCAATAATAATCTTTGAGTCACCTACCAATTGTAACCTTGTTACCTTTTTATAACATGCAAAAAATAAGACACACCACAAGGCTAGGAGTTCACCCCTAGTGTTAGTTCCTCTACCACAATTCATATTGAGTTTGAAAGTACCCAAAATTGGACATTTTAAAAGAGCTCCAACGCCACATTTAGCACCCTTGTCTTGTGAGTCACCATCAAAGAACCCCACTGCCAGAACCCAGTCAATTATAGGAGGCCTATCAATCCTACTAAACTGAGTAGGTTGTGATTTTTTTATTTCTCCCAAGTCCTGTAGTATACTATTGCATACCTTGACCAGAGTACGAGGATGTTCTTAAAAAATAACCATGTTCCTATGCTTCCAAATCTCCCAACATATATAACAAGGGATTTCTTTACAGTTTTCCAACTTCCTTATCCATTTTTGAAAACACTCAACAATCTGTCCTCCTTCCCAAGTACTAATTAATTTTAATTCCTTTAAAATTGTAAACCAAATG
>SNQJ01S0051358.1:0-29227 GCA_010110895.2 Picea sitchensis
CCATTGGATTCCTAGTACAACATCTGCACCACCCATGGGTATAGCAATCATTGGACTATTCATTACATATTCCCCCATAATAAGATTGATCTTATTGCATTTTCCTGAGCAATTGATAGTTCCTCCCTCTGCAATCATTACTTGAAACTCTGGCGCCGGATATACAAAGAAATTGAGATCTTTGGCTAATTTATAGTGAATGAAATTATGAGTACTGCTAGAATCAATTAGGAATATTACCTTTTTCTTTTTGATGTATCCTTCGATCTTGAGGGTTTGAGGAGTGTTAATTCCAACCAATGCATTACACAATATCGTGGGAATCAACTCTTCAGGCGAAATTGCTTCTACATTTTCATCTTGAGATGGTTCTTGTTCTTCTTCTTCCTCCTCTTCACAATCTATGTAGAATATTTTCTTCTCACCACACTTATGTCCCTTACTGTACTTGCTGTCACAATTAAAGCATAAACCTTTTGATTTTCTTTCCTCCAATTGTTGAGGTGTCAATATTTTCTTTCTCACCACACTTATGTCCCTTAATTGCATTTGTCACAATTAAAGCATAAACCTTTGATTTTATTTCCTCCAATTATGAAGGAGGTGTCAACCTGGTAGGCTGAGGGGTGTTTTAGAAGAAGGAGCATTGTTCTCCTTATATGTTAGATTGGTCCTTCTAGTAGCCATAGCTACAATTTTACTTTCAACATTTCTTGCCACCTAAATGCATTCTCCAACGATCTGGGTTCCCAAAGGCGAAACTCAAGTTGAATGGACATCCTTTAAAATTTCCTAAGTGAATACATCAATCAAGTGCCCATATGGAATATCTGCTACCTTTATACTCAATCTTTTGGAATTTCTCAATGCCCAAGAATCGAACTCTTGTTTGAGATTTATCAATTTGGCTAAAGAAGGTATTTCCTTGTATCCTCATAGTGTGCTATCATTTCTTCCTAGTGAAAATTGTCAAAGGATGAGTGATTTGGCATCAAGTTTATCAATACCATACAAATTGATTAGGTTCTAAATATAAAGAAGCAATTAGCATCTTTGTGTATGTGGTACATTATGGAGATCAAATAATCTGCTCCATCTCATATCCATGATTGGGTCCTTGCTAAACTTCTTCCTAGAGTATCAATCTTAGGAACATGGTTGGTCTTTCAAACCAAAGTTGGAAAGCTTCCATTCTTGATTCATTTTCTTTGTGTCCTCATTATGAATTTCATGGATGGCCAATTTCGTGTCTTCTATTACTTAATTTTTTCAATACTCCATGATCTCCCTTTTAAAACCCTCTCCACTGTAGGCTCCATCTTTGTAACCATCCTATTTTTAAATCATTTATGTCCCCACGATTTCTTCACCTTCACAAGAGTCCTAAGTAGGATTTTCTCGAGGCTTAGTTGGTAGAAGTTCCCTTGGTGGGTGGTTGCCAGCCAAGTATCACTTTTTGAACTTTGATTTTGAGGTGGTTCCATGTATAACATTTATTCTGCTGGTATTCCCAAGTTTGACCTTTCCTGCATGAAAATTTCTTTTTATGTGTCAGATACTTCTTCTCCTAATGCTGTGTCCCATCAAATTGATTGTGCCATGAATTCCCATCAGAACTTCCCACAACTTGTTTATTTTTTACCTTCAAAGCAAGTTTATCTTGTATAATGCTCCTCACTTGTATAATTGATATAAAATTCTGAAACTGCACCAAAAATAAGAATTGCACTATTCATCCAATGCAAACCAGTCCTAATTCCACTGGATACTTAGAAGAATTCATGATTTTTACCTAGAATATCTTCTTGAGACTAGTCAATAATAGGATTTAGTCGTGGATAATTCTATTCACACAAGGTATACAAATGTAAGATTACCTGCATGCAAAATTTGCACTGTTGTGATAAATTCATTGAAATTGTGAATTTCTAGAGTGCAGGGTCAGAAATGTTACATAAAAAAACTTATAGCAAAAATTCCACAATGACTAATTCATGATGATTCCATAACCCTATCTTGTACAAGTTGTATCTCCTAAATTATAATGCCTCAAGAGGAATTTTAATCCAACGTACCTTGATACATCTAATAAATTAACTTCAAGTCGCCTCTTCCAAATGCCATTGTAGAAAAAAGCATAGAAAAATGCCAAGGTTCCTGGGATAAGTTGTAGCATCGAAACCCCAAGACTTTGAGCTCTTATACCATATTTTAAGAACCAAATATCAATATACAGTGTTAGAAAAAAAACTTTAGAAAAGCACAACTTCTGAAAAGAGATAATTTCGATAATAAGCCTCTTCTGAGGGGACAACTTCTTTTTACCCCACTTAAATGTGCAGTACAAGATGATTCAAATGTAACACCTCCTTGGTATATATAGGAGACAGAGGTATAATTACAACCAATGTCTAAAGTTTATTATAAATAAATATTTAATAATATAATATGCCCCAATTATGTAGGAGCCAATATTAGGTTCAACATCCATGTTCTTAAATGTGAGATCATGGACTAATTTGCAAGTTAGGGCCACAACCACTTGGTCAGCAGATCGGTGAGGAGGAACTGCCTTTGTATCACTCTATGTCGGGAATATATCACGACTGTTGTATTTTCTAACTACAAATGCATAATACCATGCATACTAAAGAAACACAATGAAAATGGTTACACTTCTTTCCCACCATGCACAATAGACCAAGTAGATCTTACTAACTCCTAAGGTCTAAATATCCTAACATAAAGCTCCTACACACAAGGATCTTGTTGTCCCTAAATATTAGGGGAGGGGGGGGCTCCCATAAACTGGCCTCTGATTGTATTTTTTCTTTGAACCCACTGTGACATTATCTTCTTCAGAGACCTTACTGATGAATCAAGGAATATATTTTTAAAGAAACTTAAACCCGTCAGGGTATTCTAATCACTGTAAGCTCTGTGGGAAAATTAGGGGGTTTGTTGGTTGATTGGGGTCCTGATAAGTTCGATCTAAAACCTTATATATTTTTTGGTGGTTTACTTGTGACAAGTTTCAACCTAGAGATAAAGGAGAAACTATCTTTCTTAAATGTTTATGGCCCGTGTAGTGACATGAAAGTTTTTTGGCAAAAGGTGGGGGATAGAGGTATCTTGTTTCTTAAGAATTTGAAGTTTCGGGTGATTTCAATTTCACTCTAAATGAAGGGGAAATATGGGGAGAAAGCGGCCACCCCAACCCATTGGATTTGTTTTAAAAGTTTTGTTTGTTGGAAGGAGGTCTAGTGGACATAATGCCATATGAGGTGGTGCCTACGTGGCTGAATGGAAGGAAATGTGTCGATAGTATCACAAGAGACTAAACATGACTTTTGTTTTGGTGGACCTGTTAAGGACTTTTGTTAGATATCGTTCCTAGGTGGCACATCCTTTCATCTTGTATCACACTCCAATCTTTCTTTAGTTAGATGGAATTTTCCAATGCAAACATTATCCTTTCAAATTAAATTTTGGATGGATTCACGAGGAAGGTTTTTCACAGTTAGTCACTGAAGTATGGAAGGACACAAAATTTCTACAGGAATCAGGATGGCAGAGAAGCATGGTATGGAAGATAAAAACTCTAAAATCGGTTATAAATAGGTGGGCAAAAAGTTTTAAAAATCTCTCGGCTCAAAAATTGGGAATTCTAGAAGAGGATATACAATCATTGTATCAAACCTCCCTTATGGATTTGAATAATGAAGAGTTGACAGGTAGGATAAAAGAGAAGAAAGTGGAAATATTGAAGATCTTAGCAGCATAGGAAGACACTTGGAGATAGAAGAGCCATGCGATCTGGTTAAAAAAGTGGGGATCAAAATACAAAGTATTTTCATCACTTCGCAAGTGATCGAAAAAACTGTAAGCAGATTTGGGAAATTCAGATAGAGACTGGTCTAGAAGTATTGGGACAAAAGGAATTAAAAGAGGAGGCATTAATTTAAAAAAAAATGGATCAACAATGGGCACCACAGAAGAGAAGACTTCTTTAGCAAGCCTTTACCCTAACATGGTCATAGGGGAAGAAGCTTTGCTGTTAGATAGACCATGTTCTTTAGAAGACTTGTCTAGCATTTTAAATGCTTTTTCAAAAGATAAAAGCCTAGGCCTGGATGGCTGGACTGTGGAGTTTTTTCCTCCATTATTTTGAGTTGGTTGGAGACCTCTTAGGGAGGATATCGAGAATCAATAAGAAAAGGAGAAGTTATAAAATCTCTAAATGCCACTTTTCTGGTACTAATCCCAAAAGAAAATAAACCAACTCTTTTGGTGATTTTAGACCTATTTCTCTTTGTAATCTATGTTATAAGATTATTGAAAAATTGTTGGAAAACAGGTTGAGTCCTATTCTGTCAAAAGGACTAGCAGAAGAACAATTAGGATTCCTTCGTATTTAAAAATCCTAGACTGGGCAATTCACGCATGAATGCCTCCATAGCATAAAAAAGAAGAATCAAAAGGCTCTCATTCTTAAACTTGATCTTAAGAAAGCATATGATTTAATCAACTGGAAGTTTCTAAGGATGATTTTGATCAAAACGGGCTTTATCTTATCTGTGACAAATTGGATTATGAGTTGTGTCACCTAAGTTTCATATGCAATCCCGATTAATGGTGAACCATATGATTTTTTTCAAAGAGTCAAAGGTCTTGTATTGTGGCTTCCCATTGTCATTTCTTTTTATACCGGTGATGGAGGGTCTAAGTATTCTCCTTAAAAAAAGCAAGTAAAGAAGCCGGTTTGTTGTTTGGAATTAAACTTTCTAGGATCACTAAAATTTTACATCTCCTTTTCATTGATTATGTGTTGATTTTGACTAGAGCTTGTGTAGTACAATGGAATGTGATTGTTGGCCTCCAAAAGATTTTTTTACATGCTTCGGGTCTAGAGATAAATGTGGAAAATTCCACCTTCCATGTGGCAGGGGTGGAGGAGTCAGGGTTGGCGCCTTTTAAAGATATTTTTCCTTTTAGCTACGTCCCCTTAGAGTCTATCTTTAAGTACCTGGGCTATTTTCTCAAACCAAATTGTTACAAAGATGAGGACTAGCGTTGTCTTGTTAAAAAAATTGAAAGAAGAATTGACCACTGGTGCAATCATTGGCTTTCTCTAGGTGGCAGATTAGTTTTGATAAAGTAATTTTGGAGAGCCAACCGTTGTATTGATGTCCATGGTCAGGAGTTCCCAACTCTTATTCGCAAAACTACGGCCAATTTATCTTCTCCTTTATGGTCGGGTTGGTAAAAGGAGAGGAAACAATTACATCTATATAATTGGGACACTATTGCTAGGCCTAAGAAAGCTGGAGGTTGGGGGTTGCGAAATATTTCCTTCTTCAATAAAGCCTTAGCGGCCAAAACTTTGTGGAGAGGTTTGAACAAAACGAAAATATGGTATAAAGTTATTAAAGACAAGTATTTACCTTTTGTTTCAGTGTCAACTTGGTTTAGATTGGACAACAAAACTCATGGGGAGCTCTCACCTATGTGGAGAAATATTTTAAAATCCCTTCCACTTTTAGATAATTGGTTATGTTGGAAACCTGGAAATGGAGAGACTATATAGGTAGGCAGGGATCGTATTATGGGAATGGGTCAACAATCTTTTCTTTCTAAATAACTTCTATTGGCATTAAAGGTTCAGGGGATTAACTGCCTTTACCAAGTTCGAAACACTATTATGTCGGCTCCCCTAAGCACTTACTGGATTGATGCCACAAAGCTTGGAATCATCGGTGTTCTTGCATTTGAATGGGAGGATTACAGAAGTGCACTTTCAGGCGCATGTATCCAATTAAATTCCATCGAGGATGAGTTAAGATGGTCGGGTGGAGATGGTTATGGTTTTCCCTCGGAAAGGAATTTGTATAGGGATGTCTCAGAGAGCATGTGGTTACACTCTACAACTGGGTGGTGCTATAAACTGTGGAAGTGGAACTTGGCTCTAAAATTAAAACTTTTTTCAAGATTCTCCTGTGAAACAAAGTTCTCATGTGGGAAAATTTGCTTGCTAAAGGGTGGGCAGGCCCAAGCTATTGCGTCCTGTGTAGAAGGAATCCAGAGACACTAAACCATTTGTTTATTTACTTCTCTTTCACTCGTCAAATTTGGGTTATTATTGAGGGGATCTCAAGTTTAAGTTGCTTTGGGAACGGAACACAGTTGATGAATGCCTTTCGAATTGGTAAGCATTTCATCAAATTTCTGCCCGCATGGCTGCATACAAGAACTCGCGGATTGCCAAACAATAATGAAGCTGGTCTATGGCATCAATTAATTTCCTTTTACAAAGATGTGCGTCAAAATTATACAAAGTAACCAAAATTGAAGGGATCTTTACAGGTTCCGGTGTGTGCACGCATACGCACCTTAACAAGAACGCATCATGCGCTGCGCATACGCCGCATTCCATGCGCCGTTAGCGCAAAAACTCAAGACCGCTAACGACACGCTTATTGAATTAATGCCTCCCAACTACTAATGGATCATCTCCCAAGCCAATTCGACTCCCAAATCTGAGCTAAATACGCATGGTAGGTCGTCAAAGTTCCAATGAAGTTCTAAAGAGCCCCTTTTCACACTTCAAAGGAGTTACATAATCACCCAATGCTATGTTATAAAAAAGCCATGAAGAAACATCATTTTCTCAAGGAATTTAGCGTAATGTTGGCGTCGCTTAGATTGTCGTAAGGGACTTACCTCTTGGCACAACACATTAGCAATCTATTTCATTGAGCTCATTCATCTCCATTGAGTGAATAGTTCTGGAGTTCTTTCACCATCATTCTCATTTTCATTGTAAGGAGAGCAAGTTTGTAGGGCACAAGAGCCTTCTTTTGGAGGAAGAAGGGATTCATGGTCCCCTTTCTTCATTGTTCTTGATTTCATCAATTGATCACCAAAACATTGGGTGATATTGGTCTTGTTGTCTTGTTATTTCATCCATATGCTCATAGTTTCCTTAGTTTGTTTTAATTTAATTCTTCCCCATAGTTTTGTTTGTTTTCTCTAACTCTTTCTATACCGCTATGTCTAGCACCCAACTAGGCATGTAAGCACCTCTATTTTCTCACAACGTGACAAAAAGGGTGCAAACAGACATGAATTACACTGGGAGAAGGTATCAATTTCTCCCTCATTTAAGCTTATTTTGCTTTGCTTTTTCATTGTTTAACTTGCAAAAATAAACTGCCTCTCACTGAACACCAAGCTAGCCATCCAATTCAGGAGAATTGGAGGAGAAATCCATAATCCATTTTCTCTCTCGGTCATTTGTCATAGGCGCGCAAGTATTTCACCCCATGACGCTGCAGACGAGCGCAGTATGCACTTTGTTTTTGTTCTTCACACGACGCTTCCTCGGTGTACCATCTACACTGGGGGTCAGGCATTTTGCACAAAATTTACATTGTAAGGTCTCAGGATGTGGAGAAAGTCATTTTCCTTCTTAAGAATGATGTTAGTCATGCTCTAAATATCGCACTACACTTAGGACCCTCTGCTAACTTATAAAGGATAGTCAAACAACATGCACTTAGGTGGGATAAGAAATCAATTTTTATTTTCTTTTTGCCACATGGATGGCTTGTTTGATTTACAATCTAAGAACATCAATTTTAATCACATAATCTACATTTGGGACTCTGTTGAAGCACAACTCTTGAGTATGCTCTTCTCTTTGCGCCCAAGCCATTCTTTTGAGAACTTGAAGAGATTGCTAAAACAATCTCATCTCCCTTAAACAAAATTTCAAAACCTTAGGAGAGGACAAAGGCTCCTTGGAGACTCCTAGTTTCATTTTTTCAAACACATCCACTTCCACCATGGGCCCATACATGCCCACATGTCACAAAGATAGAAGAGTGGTTGGAATTTTTCTTTCTTAAATCAAAACTAAGAGAGTTTAAAGGTTATTGTAATGGGCCCAATACATGCCCACACATGTTCAATCTTAGGATAGTTTCATGTTTTTCTAGATTAAACTCACACACATAGGGAGATAAATGATAGTAACGACCCACATGTCCACATGCCAGTTTCCTAGCTTTTAAAATTCCCTAAGGTTGTACCAATGATGATCTACACTCATAATCAAACTCTTGTAAGGACCAAGCTAAGTCCACATGTAGCAAGGTAACATCTAATTAACTAAAATTTGGCACACTTTCACTCACACACACAAAAGTCACTTCTGCACTCACATCAAACATGGAGGTTCAAGTGGTTTCCTCCAAAGGACTCAAAACACCCCATCTTTCTTGGACACTATCTTAATTCCACTTTAATCAAATGAGGTTGGTTTTCACCTCCAACCTCACAAAACAACTTCATCTAAAACTTTCTAAATACTAAGTTTTTCCTCCACAGGAGGTACCAAAGAAATTTTTTAGTCTTGGTAGGCTTTCTTTGGGGATAGGCATCCAAATACTCAAGTATTTCGTTCTCACATTGATAAAACATAGAGGTTGTCAAATAGGGAACTTCAAAAATCCTCCAAGTCCAATGTTCCACCACCATAAGTGGAGATACTGTGGAAGGGTCAAGGCCGAGGGTCCAGCTTTTCTCAGTGCAGATCCCCCTTGGAGGCAATTCCAATTCCTTGGACAGATCCTTTACCAAGTGACTCCATTTCTTAGGTCAGTACCCAATGTCAAAGATCAGGACTGAGGTACCTAGTGACCAACTTCTTAGGACATCACCCTGGGTGGAATTACAGGGCTGCAATTGCACCTTGATTGATTTTGTGTGGCTATTGGGAAAAATCGCCACTCTTTCGGGATATGCCCCCTACCCCTCATTATAACCAATCATCACTATCCTTCACTAGCTTCTTCCCAAGGACTTCGCACTTCACTGCTGATACCATGGAAGGTCCAAGGCTATTTGAGAGGAAGGACGTAAATTTTCTTCTAGGACATGAGAATTTTATTTATTTTTATTCCCCCACGCGGAAAAAACCTCTTACCCACATATATATGCTTCTTTTCACATTTTATGTATGATGCACATCTGATTACAGCTTGATTTGGATATATATATATAAATATAAAAAAAAGACTCTGTTTCTAGACATTTTCTCACCACTTTCAGGTAATACACATTCACACAACTACCGGCATCATAGGGGAACCATTGCACTTCGTCGTTTCACGACGCTTTCTCAATCTCCTACCTATCTTAGGAGGAGTATCCGGTCGCACTGGCCATCTAGATTCTCCTTCAAGACACTCCCGTGAGTGCTACTATCTTAGGATCAACTTTGCTGGTTCTACATTACTTGGGTCCTACGCCCTGCTGTCATCCATTCACCTCGCCTTACACCTGGGAGCCAAGTGACCCATCTCTCTCAAGGAGGGAGCACCAACCCACCTAGTCCCCTATCAAGGGTCGTGTTCACAACACACTATGGTCGAGATACCCTCCACCCCCATTATAGATGCCATACTTGGCCTCTCTCAACATGTACCGATTCACCTCGCTCACCAATGATCCTATATTGCATGATGCCACATGGCCCGCCATGCCAACAAAACTTCCTTCAGACATACCAAAGTTTGAGGAAAGGCGGGCGATGACCTAACCATGCTGTCATGACTCTTTCATCTATGGTGTGTTCTTCCAATAGCATCATGATGATTCCATCGCATCATACTATTTCAACTACGCACACTCACTCGCCCATCGCCCAAATGGTATGTCGAAGAAAATCAGATCCCGTGGGACCTTTGAGTCCTTGGCCAAAGCATTCTTGACTTTCTTCCACTTACCCATCCACCATGGACAATGGTCTGGAACTACTTTCTAACTTCAAACGCATCTCATCCACCCACATCAGCATCACATTCATGAGTGGCGAGGGCAACATAGTTTGTGTAAAGTAGAAAACACCAAGCAACAGCTTCCTGACTTGGTTTCTTAGATCACTTGTCGTTCTCCTTGGAAAGGATGTCACTTCCACCTTCCATCAATATGAAGAAGAAGCTTAATGCGAAGGCCCAACAATATGGATCTTATTATGCTATAAATACACTATACACAGCATTTCTGATCTTCCAAAACCCGTACATAATAACATAAACCGATGTCTCACTCACAGACTTAACTAATAGGTGCCACCACACACCATGGTCCACAACCCCAACCACCACCGATGTATGGAACACTAATACCTGCCATATATGGGGCACTCCTATTACCCCTACCCCTATCAACAACTATACCTTATTGCTATAATTCTCCACCCATCGGGACTTCATCACCACCCCCATACATCCACCTATCCCTACACACAATGGTACTCCTCAACATCATTTTATAGTACTAGTGAAAGAACGCAACTTTCCTATGTACCTTATGGACCTAAGAGACTACCCCAAAATCCATACTTCCCTGCTTTCCGTCCTCCATTAACCCATGGTTTCCACACCCACATGCGGGGTAATTTGTTCAACCTTCTGGGCTGCTCAACATCAAAATTTTGAACAGTTGACACTGCCAACCCAACTCACCCTTCAACAATGCCAAGAAGAAAGGATGGAACATGAACAATAAAAACAATCCCGGTCAAGGAGGGAATCAACCCCAACAAAACCAAACCACAACAAAAAAAAAAAAAAAAAAAAAAAAAAAAAAAAAAAAAAAAAAAAAAAAAAAAAAAAAAAAAAAAAATAATGTTAAAACCATCCACCTTTTGTGCTCTTTTGTATGAACGGCCATTGCTAATTCACCATTTCCCCGCATCGTTGATTTCCAAAAGGTTGAAAGATCTCCAACTTCCCATACCCTACACAACCGCCTCGCTGTGCACCAACAAGATGTGTACAACCCTCGGGCCAGTAATGCGAACTTATCCCACATCAATGGGTGATAAACACCCAAACATGATGCACACCATCCCCCACCTCACGTGGGACAATACCACAACCCTAACAATCCAAAAGAGCGTACAATTCTCCTCACAATTGAGGAAGAAATCCTTCACAAACACGTAATCGTCAAGACGACACCATCTAAGTCTACTCCTATCTCTCCAGAGACAACTACTACACCGACAGGACCCCCGTTAATGATCCATCGCCCTTCAGCCGAACCACCACTACACATCCATCGCATCCCCTTGCGCATGAATGTACACAACCCACAAAGTTAGCAACTCATAATTATAGTTTGCAGATGACTTTATAATAACTTCGCTTGCCATGTCGGGCTTGGAAGTTCTCCTGACTTGTCCTACACAACGGAAGTCTCTAATTTCCACCTTGGGGCAGTCGACCCTGTAGATAATTGACTCATCACCTTTGATCTTGATAGTAACCTCGCTCTTCAAGCCCGGTCGCTATATTCAAATACCAAGAAAATATCGAATATCACTGCTCATCATGTATCATCGATGAAGGTGCATCTACATGCATCATGTCCAAAACAAGATGGTAAAAACCAGGGTTCCTTGGAACTCATACCTCCGCCATCACATTACTTTAGCTTATGACCTGACTAATTCATCATCTCCTCTTCAAGGGTTTCTTTCAAAATGTCCCCAGAGAACTCTGGGGAAAACTATTCTTACTGACATCGGTGCTATCACGTTCGCCGACATAATATCTTGTCTTGACGTAGCCACATGTATAGCAGGCAAAGGGTATCATCCGCCTTCGCGACAATCATGTTCCCCACAATGGAAAGATTGTGACCATCACCAAGTCTCCCATTATGAGCCAAACCCATCTCACTAATCTCGATACATTCTTCCTCTCATTCACACCAACAAAGATGCATATCCACTCATCGAGATGGGTCCTCGATTTTCAAAGATCCATCCTTATTAGGGGACATACCATGGAGCACCACCACTTTTCCCCTAACTGGCAGCAAGGCTATCTCATCTAACTAACTCATATGGAGGATACTTCTTCCCTCCTCAAGAGAGGCTTCCGCTATTCGTGACGTTCTCAATAGTCATAACCACTCACCGAGCTCTCCTCATGCGCTCTCGTCGACCTCAACAGCCCACTAATCTATGTCCTCAAGGGCATAGTCCCGCTTCGGGGAGACAGCCTCCCACCCTCACCAAATTCCCTTTTACCCTCCACTGTGCATGAATCTTTCGCAGCCACACTACCTAATATGGTTAGCAATCCCTGGTATTTACACTCCACCGTAGATGACTTCACCATCCTTTCCCCATAGGGAAGAAATCCCCATGACTATCTCCCTGCCCCACTTCTACTACCCCATTCACTACTCTCCCTGCCACAGCTAGGGGTAGGTGAAGAAGAAGGAGCCCACAGCCCACTTCCTCCATGCATTGCACCACTCACAGATTATGTGAGAAAGAGGGTCACCACCCCAACAACTGCCCATCATTACCATAATTACTTAATTTGATCTCCCTCAATCAATCTCCCACAACCCCCGCCACTACCGCTAGTCCCCCCCCACTACCACCCAACCTTTCCAAAGAGGTAAAGGTTATGACCAAATTCGGTGTTATCTCGTTTTCAATATGCCATTACACCCATCATTGCCCAACACGGCCACGCTTTCGGCAGACATTAACCACAGTACGACAAATCTTCTAGAGCAACCCCAATCCTACTACATCATCCTCACCAAACATCAATGACATCCACTATGTCACAACCACAGTCAATGAATGTATGCGATTCCCTTGCTCTCTATGTGAATCATTACATCATTTTACATACCAATGTCCGATGATCCTGCCTACAGTAACGCCATTGGCCCTCGCCACAACCCGCAGAGATCTACTCAATGACCTTACCTTTCGTTTAGTGCATCTTTCATGTCATTCTCGAACTCAGGCACTTCACGCCTCCATGGTTCTTAAACAGTCTCCTTTGGTGATTTACCCCACAACTTCAAATCCTCCTCAAGCCATTCTCTTAATGAGACTTTCCACCCAACCACTACTCTGCACTCAAGACTTCAATATAGCGGTTCATGCCGAGGAACCTCATCACCTCGGCTTCACCACTTCTCGCTTTCCAACAGGGGCAATCACACTAGAATCAGATCAATTTCACTTAATTCTTTGTATTCTCGGATGCTTCAATGCAATGAGGAAATACTTGAAGAGCTACACTACCTAGACTCTCCTCGACGCATTACATCATCGTGCACTCTTCTTCCTTCAATGTGAAGCCCCTATGCCTTCAACCAAAACTCATTTACACGTTCGAAACTAAATATTTTATCCCATCCAGTTTTATCGATTATTCCAATAATCCATTCTCGCTCGACGCTTTTGAAGAGCGTAATATGGCCAACATTTCCTGTACCATCAAAATCGATATTTCCATTAAAAATGGCATCATCGAAGAAATTACCATTGGAGCTTCTTGCACTCAGGAAATCACTGCGTATAAAGCACTCTTCCAAGAATATATGGATATTTTCGCCCGGTCATACACATAAATGCCCTGCCTTGACCCATCTATCATTTAACATCGATTTATTACCCTGGCCCCATTATCACACTACCAGCTGTGAACAACGCATCGCCATTAATCTATCCAAGCGTCATGCGGCTATCAAAGCCTAAATTGACAAATTACGCATCGACTGTGTTTATTTACCCCATCGCTTTTACTTCATGGGTTTCCAACCCTTTACCCATCGACAGTAATAGGGCACTATCCGCTTAAAATGCATCTTCATGATTCGGTTAACGTGATGTCCTAAAGACACTCTTCAACGCTTTCATCATCAAATATCGACGCATTGCGTCGTAATTATGAGGCTTCTCCTTTATGGACGGATTTCCGCTATAACCAAATTCAAGTCCACTCAGCCGATTAGTATAAAAACACATTCATTACCCTATGGGGTACTTTTGCATATCGTCATGCCTTTTATTAAAATGCTCTAACTTTTCAACGGGCGGCGATATTACATCTTTCACATTTACCGCATTAATCCGCTACTTGGACGCATTCTCACGTACCATCCAAAAACGACTCAACATCTTTGATGATTTGTTAATCATCTTTCAACGGTGTCGCGAGTACAACATCCGCTTGAACCTCTCAAGTGTGTGTTTATACAATTAACGGCGCCTTCTTGGTTTTATCATTTCCCAAAGTGGTATTACCGTGACCCCCCTCAAAGTCAGGCACAATCGGCAATTCCAATTTCCCCTAATTTGCTACTTCAAGAACTTCGTGAGGTCTTCGTGGCAAAGCCAATTTCCTTCGACGCTTTTGTTCCGTGACATGCCATATGCGCACGTGGTTTCCTTCGCTTATTACGTCACAACATCCCTTTTCACCGGGACGACCATTCCCAACAGTAATTTGACGATCTCAAAACAACACCTTCAAATGCACCTTTAATTAGTGTGCCAGACTACAATCACGACTACACCCTCTACATATCAACATCACCAGACAAGAGTCGCAGTTCTCACCTACCGGAGATGACACCGTAACATGTCATTAATACGCCGCTAGTAATAACCTCTTGTGACCACCCTTGAAGTACAAACACGAAGAGAAACTTGCCTTGCAGTTGTCCTCGCTTTAGAAATCGCTACATTACATTCGCCGCATTCACTTAAGGTCGCCGCAGATTCCAACTCCTATGCAATATTTTCGCCGTTGACAATTAACGAGATAAATTCGGCCGATGGATCGTTATCCTCTAGAATGGTGACCTCGAGTTCAACACCTAAGAGTAAGAAGGCCTCGCTTCGCCGAATTTCGTTACCACCTCCTCTCGACATCACCGCCTCTGGCTAACGACTTTCCGGGACGAACATCTCTTTTTACATCGCTTCCGGCGATCCTTGGTATGGAGACCTTCGCATCTACCTATAGACACAAAATTTCGCAGAACTATCTATCATCAGATGATCATCTACAGATACTGGCCATCAGTTCTCGCTTATCTCCTCATCGCGAGACATCCTATATCAAGGCCGACACTATTCTCCGGCCATCGTCGACAATCGACGAGGCCGAAGAGTCTTAACGATCATTACAATACAGATGGGGGCTTATATCTTCGTATATCCACTACGTAAGATCATCCGAGCGGCATTTTGGCCTACCTTTGTTTCATGATTGCATCCATGTCATGAAACGATGTGAGCAATGTCACTTCTACGCCAACAAAGCCCGAGACCCCCCCGCTTCTTCACCCCGGCTATTATCATGACCTTTTGTAAATGGGCATCGAATTTATGACTTGTAATCCCTCCAAGAATGGTCACAAATACATTGTTGTCGCTGCTGATTACTTCACCAAATGTAACAGGTTATGCCTTAATTTCAACACTACCGACACGGCAAAGGGCTTTTTTTTTAACCACGTCATATCCCATTTTAGGGTACCACTCCAACTTGTTTCCTAATTATCGAAACACTTCGAGAATGAGATCTTTATTGAAATCTCCTCTTATTTAGGCTTCTCACTTAGGTCGTTCTACCATATTACCATCACAAACGGACAGGTCGAGGCAAGGAACAAAGTCCTCAAGACCATGTTAATAAAGGCAATGCTAATAAACATAAAACCAATTGGCATCATATGTTATTTTCCACGCTATGGTCTTATCGAATTTACGTGAAAGACCGCTACATGTTTCACTTATTTCATTTAGTCCATGGGTTGAGGTACTTTCCCATCGAAAAGTAGTTCTACCCTCCGCGACCGCAATTGAGTTTTACTCCTCGACATCGCTTCCAATGGATAAATTAAGGAACTTGAGTCGCCGGATGAAGATCGCCATCTTTCATTATATAACAACGAGGCAGCTAAAAATGATCCAAAGCTACCTTAGATCGCCATGTCAACCTTCATCATTCCGAAGGCTTAATTTGTCCTCGCCTATGATATCGCCTATGATAATTTTGTCCATGGAAAATTGACCACTTTGGTGGCATGGCCCTTACATCATCCAACACGTTTCACCAAAGGCGATACATATTGGCTCCCTCAAGGCCTTCGCCAAGGAACCCACAATGGGTTATACCAAGAAATTTTTTTTTTATGCTTAAACGTAGTCACGCCACTTTAGGTTATTTTTCTTTTTAGCGCTTTTAATCTTTTTCTTGTCACTCATCGTCTAAACTATCCTTCAGACTATTGACAGATGAATCCTCCACCAAATTACCACATTGGTTACGCCGACCATGCAGCCGTTGGACACAAAATCCGCTGGCAGCCTTTGGGATTTATATACCCCTCACATGAAATGCTACACTCAAGAGACATCCGCTTAGGACCAACAACCAACAACCAAGGTGAATACACTACTGTCATTGGCCTTCCCGGACGATGCTCCAACGCCATCATATCCACACCTTAGCATCTTCCTCGACTCAACTAGTCGCTCTCCGTGCCTCAACAATGTTTACTATGTAATGCATCCGTGTCTCTCTCACAACATGCAGTTAGATCAAGATCTCATATTTTGATTCCACATTTGGTTGGCCACATTCTAAGACAATTGAATCAAACATGAAATAGCTAACATGGTGTTAGATTACCATATATCACATCAAGCTACAAATACATAACACATCTCATAAATCCTCGCTACATCATATAGATAGCATAGACATCATCATCATCAACAAAAACACATGTAGACAACATCGGCTCTCAAACACGATACTCATGTATATATAAAGGCCTATCGTGCCATCCTAATGTTTACATACAAAATACATATGCCCTGTGCTAGTGTCAAAGACTCAGACCAAAATCTACCACCAAATTTATATACAACAAAAGCTGCATACATCATACATCAATAAGGATGCCTCTATCGCACCCCCACCTAATCCTCCCTCAGTAGGAGGTGGTGTCCCACCACCACATTCCCTCTCGGCTGGCAGGACCACCTGACAGATTCCTCCTCACTCGACGACAAGGGCCCTCAGTCATACGGCCAACACAACCGCTTCGTTACTCATCCTCATGGTGGCGTATCACTCATATACCTCTAGGAACTCTCATCCGATGTGCATTCACATGCTCCTCGTGCACGCTCCTACAATACCGCTCTGCATCGCATCGACGAGTAATATTAAAATCAATCCCATTGCCGGAGGAGCGCAGGGTTGACCCGCACTGTATTACCGAACTGTTCTCGCCGCCTCTTCCTGCTCGCTGGTCGCCTCTACGGGCCATCCCGCCGACGACGCCTTCCACGCTGACAACTGGTTACTGGTGCCGCGTTTTAGATATCCACTCAAGGCCCGGCTAGGTGCCATCTCGGCATACCACACAAAACAACAACAACCAAATCGTATCAACATCTATATCACATACATATGGACTGGTATCTCAAAAAAAAAAAAAACATGCAATAAATGCTAAAACGCACTCGATGGTCAAAACCTTCGAGGGTAAAGCATCTAAGAACCGTCCTCTCGAAGTCAACCTTAAAGATAAGTAAATTGGTAATAATTCCGGGCGCAGATTCCGCCATATCTCAGGCCGCTTATGCCAAAATTATCGAGCCACTACCACCACCGTATAACCAAAATCAAGACCACCGCCAAGCGCGCCGTGTCCTCGGTATCTTCTTTAAAGCGTAACCTCGCGATCGGTCTTCCAAAACCAGCACCAGATCGGCGCCAAATGCAACTCTCACACTGCGGACCGACAATTGTCCAATCAGCGACTGCATGCAGCTAATACCATGCGACCGCCACGACCTACCACAACCCTTTCCAAAGACCAACAATCGCCACCACTAATCCGGTTGGGTCTCAAGTGACCCATATATATGAACTATCATCGCCGCTATGCAATGATGAGTCAGGGAGTCTATAACACTCATGCCGCATCTCACCGCCCCTCGACATAGTGCCCGCCTCGAAAAGATCGCGCCAATCGTTGTAAGGTGTATCCTCGACAAAGACAGTTTCATGCAGATGCTCTGGCGGGGAGCTCTGGCCAAAATATACATCTTCCACCGAGGAAGGGGACTGCTTCCTCGCGACGAGTAGTAGCTCCGGACCACATTCGAGCAGAGTCGGCGTAATATTTCGCGCTCAGACAACGCACCAAAACTTTAGCAACTCCACAAAGCTGCTAAAGTCGCCGCATCGTGCCCCGTGAGTTGGCTACAACCTTCGCGAATCGGGGTCGCCTCGCCTCGCCACTACTACGCCTATCGCTAATTTGGCAACCTGCATCAACACGAGTCCGGTTATCAGCTCGGGATACCTATCAACAAAGAGATAAAATACTCGTTTTTTATCCTAAAATCTCTGTTCAAACGCATCAGCGCATTACGTATCGCCAAAGTTTACTATACAAAGGCATTACGCGCCGCTGTTTATTATACAGCGCATATATGCTATTCGTTAATTAAGCATGTGCATCGCCGGAGCGCCGCTACCATGATTATATAGGCGCCGCATACGCGCGCTGCCGTCTAAACCTATTGCACGCACTTATGCACGCCGTTTCACTCCACAGGCGTGTTCCCCAGGGCGCCGCCACCCACTTTCTCGCGCACTCCATGAGTGGTTAATTCCAGGTACAGCGCAGACGAGCGCGCTTTCCACCGACCGCCGCGTAATACCCACACCTCCGCATAAATTCCCCACTAATTTTACTGCACGCCCCAAAATTGAAAACCTATTTCTATGCGTGATGATCGAGAATTAACCCGATATCGCACAACGCTGATCTATTCGCGTTCTCAAACTCCAAATCTCCGTAATATGCTCGTCTACCACCGTGGGCGAGGTACAACAGAGGTGGCAATGTGGGCCCCATGTGCCTATATATATATATAGCCCCTTTTGCCAACTTCCACTCACCATTCCGGGAGCTCTGGGTGTCCGTTTTTTGATCCATATTTAGCCACGGGATCAGCATCCCACAGCCTATGTCACGGTTTTCCTTGGGTCACTTTTCGTCCTGGGCCCCCGTGGCACCTTTTTTTTTTTCATATCATGGCCGGGTACGCACGCCGCATTGTCAGATTTGTCAAATACATGCTAATATCTTAATTCTCTTCAGATATTGCTCACATCAAGTATTTGCTGTTCTACGCGCGTACTTGCTCATTATCAACATCATCCCTTCGTATATATTCAAAGATCGGGCATGTAAATCCTCCCACAGATTGTACTTACATTTCCAAATACACCCTCTGATTTTTTCCTTTAGGATCCTCATTCCCGGTTCTGCAATACTTACACCTCCATTTGCATTTTTTTGGTACTGGTACCCAGTAGTTTTTGTTACCCACATGAGTTGTCCCACTAAGCCCTTTGGCACTTTTGAGCATCATGATGTTTTTCATTACCCTTTAGGATGGGAGTCCCGATAGTCTTTCATCATAAGCGCATCAACCACATAGTTCTTTCTCTCGATGAGCAATTCCATATGGACTCCCTGATCATCTCTTTATGGTTCTATTCCTTTATTCGCACATCCGCAAGATCATGAACCTTCCATTTCATCCACCATCATTGCCCGACCGCTTAACCTAATTCTCATTTCACCTTACTCATACAAAACTCACGAATTGGGGCCCCACCTCTTCATCGCTTCCTTAAAATTCTCATTTCCCTGGGCACGATTTCACCGGGCACTGCTTCGTACGGTACATTCCCCAAAAATTATTCATTATTTATTGTACAAACGCTTCTATTTCCGGGCTTCACATTTTTGTCGCCACCGCTGGCTTAATTTGCTTCATTTTAAGCACGCTTAAACCCATGTCACCCTTGGTTGGAACATTGTTTCTCATCTACCTCGCCCACCTCCAAGCATTCCTCTGCCCGTGCCTCTACCATTCTCATCTCTGCTCAACACCCGTCCGTTTCTACACAACTTCCTTTGGCCTTGGCGCCCCCGAGCACTGAATTTGTCACACGCTTAAGGCCCACTCATTATATCATATATTCTCCAAATCCGTGGGGCGCCTTTGAGTCTCCTTACTTTGACCGCTCTATGTATCTCCGCCACTTCCTCTGTAGATTCTATGAAGCCCTTTTGCTTATGGGAGTCACATTCCCCTTTGTCGACAACAACACACTTTTTCCGTATACGGCAAGATCTTGATTCTCATTCTCCATTTAATGAGAGGTATCAGACGGCACAGGTTGAACCACCATTGCTCCCTGCTATCATTGATCCCCATAACATTCAACGCCAACACTTTCTCATGTTATGTGGGTCTTACTTTGCGACTATTGGCAGCTTCTTTTATCATTTGTCAAGACCTCCGAACCTGTAGGGCCATCAATGCCTGTCATCGCCGCCATTACTACTTATCATTGCCTATTGTTCGTAGGTATATTCCTTCGTAATTGTCTTCGCTTTATCATCACCGCTCGGCGCCGCAGCTTATCTACACCAACACTCTCACATCTTTTTTTCGTAGTTACATAACATCGCAGCATGGGGCATGCCCGCCTCGCTTGTACACAATTGTATAATGTTACACACCTTATGGAAGGCCTGCTGTACCGTCTTTCTTCTCCAAAGGATTGCTCTGAACGGTCTCACTATTGTTCTCTCTTACAAAAACATTCTCGCAGAGAATGATTGATGGATTTCGCTATAATGATGTTCTAACTCATCCATCGTGGGGGCATTCATATCACCAAATTTCGCTCGTATGGCTTTACAAGAAATCAACATCGTCAAACAAGTAATGAAGTCATTAATGGCACTAAATTAATTTCACAATATTGCAAAAGGGTCAAAAACTACAAAGTAACCAAAAATTGAAGGGCTTTTACAACAGCTTGATGCGCGCATATGCGCCGAACATGAATCGCATTTCATGCGCCGCAGATACGCAAGACGATGCGTGGTCATAGCTTAAAACCGCCGCACTGGCTAAACGACGTGATGATTGAATTGGTCACTTCAACCACTAATGGATCACTTCAAGCCATTTTGACCCTCAAATCTGAGCTGAATCCGCGATTGGTAGGTTGGTCAAAGACTCCACGTAGGCCCTAAAGAGCCCTTCTTCACACTTCAAAGGGAGTTACATAATCACCCAATGCTATGCTATAAAAAGACATGAAGAAACATCATTTTCTCAAGGAATTTCATGTAATGTTATGCTGCTTAGATTGTTTTAAGGACTCACTCCTTGGCAATAACACATTAGCACCATTTCATTGAGACATTCACCTCTCCATTGAGTGAATGTGCTTGGAGTTCTTTCACCATCATTCTCATTTTCTTATTGTAAGGAGAGCAAGTTTGTGAGGGCACAAGAGCCTTCCTTTGGAGGAAGAAGGGACTCACAGTCCCCTTTCTTCATTTTGCTTTGATTTCATCAATTGATCAACCTAAAAACATTGGTGATATTGGTCTTGTTGTCTTTGTTATTTCTTTATCCATATGCTCATAGTTTTAGTTTGTTTTAATTTAATTCTTGCTTATAGTTTTGTTTTCTTTTCTCTAACCCTTTCCTCTACAGTGGTCATGCTCAGCAAGACCCAACTGGGCATGTAAGCACCTCTTATTTGCTCACAAGGTGACGAATAGGGTGCAAACAATTGGGTTGGAAAGCATCCAAATTTGATCAGTCTTCTAGCACATGTCTGCTGGTTTTTATGGCTCGAAAGAAACAACCTCCTCTTCAACAATGAGTTGAATCTCCCACAAGTGGTGGCTTTTAAGTCCGTTTCTTTTTTTAGTGCAAGTGTAAGGCCACATAAATCCAATTCTCAATACAGGATTAAAAGACCACCCCAGATTCATCAACTTGTGGGGTGTTTTGATGGCACACCTACAACTGATGGATCAAATAGTGGAGTAGGTGGAGTTATCAGTCTAAATGCAAATACTTTTTTCAAGTGGATGTTAAACACAGGAGCTGGAACAAACAACAGGGAAAAATTGTTGGGCATGTGGACTACGCTCTTCTTGTCGTTAAGATTACACATTACTGGCATATAGATTATTGGGGATTAAAAAATCATTATAGATTGGTGTAATGGTAGTGGGAGACTCCAAATTTTGGCGTTGGAAGGATGGAAGGAGCAAATTAGAAGGCTTAGCATCCAGTTTGTAAATATTTCCTATTTTCATACTTTTAGAGAGTTTAACAAGGATGCATATGTTCTTTCAAAATAAGTGCTCAAAGATCAAATTCACTATGGAGTGATTATCTACACTCAATGGGAAGACAACATGCCAGGTCTCACTAGGCATATTAAAGTTTTCTGATCGGCATGCTTATAGTGGGACACCATTGAAGACTATAACTTTGTTTATAGTATTTGAATGTTTGTTTTGTTTATAACTTTATGTATGGTTATTTTGTTAAAGCACTGGAATCGAGTACTCTCGGAATTAAGAAATATTTTGTATTGACAGCTTAAAAATCCCAATCAGTGCTGGTATAATCATTGTGGATGCTCTTTTTTGGAAAGAGGATGAATAAAGATGTAATATTTTATATTATCTAATATAAAGAGAAATTTTCTTGTTTGGAAAAAAAAACTACACGGACAAGTAGACAACGACTTTTAAGGTCTTCTTTCGAAAAGAGTGAATCAAAATTGGTAAGCAATTCTATAGAATATTTGTTCGAGTTTTGAACTTATTTGAAAGATATATTTTGTAGTAGTGAGATTATAACTTATATGGAAATGAATAGGATCCCACTAGTGGCCATACCCACATAGGATAAAGGAAATCTCAACTGGAAATTTAATATAATAAATCCTCCAACATGTGTTACAAAGGGGAAATGAGGTAATATAATACTAATAGTTTGAGTTTAATTGGGAATATGGAATAGAGTAGGGTCCTAGTAGTGGCCACAATTGGAGAAGGTAAATGAAAGCTTAAAATTATATATAATAAGGCCTCCAACATGAGTTATGTGGAGGGAAAAAGGGGTAACATAGTGCCACTAATTTTAATGGAGTTGAGAGTATGATATTAGGTGAGATGGATGTTGGACACACCGACTACACTAAGAGGGGGGGTGAACAGTGTAGGACTCTTTTTCCCAAAACTCCTTAGTTAACAATAACCATTAACTCATTACTCATTGTTTTCATTTATAACCAGTTAAATGTCAACACATATCAGAAACATATATCAACAATATATCATCAACAAGTCATCACCACTAGGAACACAAAGAACACAAGATGTATGCATAATTTTCTTTTTATTACAGACGACAATCCTTGGGGTTTTTCAGCAACAATTGAATAAAGTACAACTCTACAAGAGCACTAGATCTATAATGCAAGACTCAACTTACACCCTCATCACCAACTGAGATGAGACAACAATCCTCAACAGATATCAATCTGTACCATAAACAAGTGCATCAACCATGCACCAACCTGTGCCAAACAACCTGTAGTCAACCAATACCATAAACAAGTGCATCCAACCATGTACCAAGTATATACCAATAATGTGTCAACTAATCATCAACAATTAATCATCAATATGTACCAACATCATCAACTATACACTGTATGTGCCAACTCATCAACTGCTTGTCTCAACCATGACTAGTTTTGGATTAGTCAACAACCCTAACTTGAAATAATCATAACTTTGTACCTGTAATGAATAAAGATATGAAACTGATACACAATGTTCTTCAATGTGTTTTATGCAGATTCCTCTAGGTTTCACTACTTGGAACTCAAATGGTGCCAGCAAAAATATACCTTGAGATGCGGCTTATTCTAAAGAGTGACAGAGCCCATCCCGAAGCGGAATATTTGTTGGATCGATGCGAATTGTTACAAAGAATGCCAATCACGCTGACTACTCATAACTGATTTTCTCACTGGGCTGTATCTGTTCTGAAGAAGTTATGAAGTTTTTACGCGAAACACCTGATATTGACTAGATTCAGGACCTTCAAACCCCTATTTTCCATGTGGTGTATCTCAAAATAAGAATGAACCGGATAATTTATTGTCAATTGAATTAAGACCCTATTTTCTTCACCTTCCCTCTGAAATTGGGCTTGGATATCCGTTGGTTTACCTCATTCACCTATATATATTCCATATCCTCAAGTTTTCCACACCAAAAAAAATGCTCAAGAAGCTCAGAGTCTCATGAATGCTCAAAGATATATTCTCTGAGAGCTCCATTGGTCACAAAAGTCTCTGAGGGCCATTCTTTATCTTATTTATACTTTTCAATCCTCTGGTCATGGCAACCCATTTTAGGTCCCTTAACCCATTTCTAGGTCATAACCTATTTTCCTTATTTAGGGTTAACCACTTTCCATAAATGAAAGTTCTCCAATACTTTATCATTTTAAATATTCCTTCTTTATTTTGTCCGTTACTTTATCATTTCTTGATTTTTGTCACTTCTATTTATTATTTAAACCATCCACCTTGGCTTTGTACTTTACTTTATCATTTAAATAATATTAACCCATTTCTAGGTCAGCACCTATTTTCCCTTATTTTGGTGTTAACCACTTTCCATGAATTGAAAGTTATCCAATACTTTATCATTTAAATATTCCTTCTTGATTTTGTCACCTTACTTTATAATTTCTTGATTTTTCACTTATCTTTATTATTTAAATAATCCACCTTGACTTTGTCACTTTGCTTTATCATTTTAGATAATGATTTCTTTTTAGGTCACTTTGAATTCTTAGACCTTGGGTTTCAAACCTTCATGTGGGGGTCCTTTCATCTTCATAAGGCCATAAATCTCAAACCATGAGGAGTTATGTGACATTCCTATACCATTGAAAATGGCATGACAAGCACTATCAATCTAGGATAGTTTTCACCAACAATTTCATGATCTTCATCTCATTATTCCACATACAAGCATGGGTCCTCAACCATTCTTTTAGGATAACACAATCCACAAAGCATCTTCCCATTAGAGACTTCACCATGAGGGGACCACTTTTGGAGTTCATCCATTTTGTACCTTGTAAATGATAAAACAATAATGAGGCATGGGTCCTCCAACCATTAGGTCTAGGATATAACTCAATCCAGCGTCTTCCCGTGGGGGACTTCACCATAAGGGGACCGCTTTAAGAGTTCATCCATTTGTGTACCTTATCAATCATGACAAGAAAATAATGAGTAATCTATACATTTTTCCAACAATGCATCATATACCAATGAAACCACATTGATCCATATTCATCATGTATGAATGACAACTCATTGATCATCTCTTCATCATATCAATGACAACTCATTGATCCATCTTCATCTATGCATTCTCAATGAGGAAATATATATTACATTACATAAATCATCAATCAATCAATCCTTTGTCATCAATCAATCACTTGACATCAAACAATGACATCAATCAATCAAACCATTAGCATCAATATTGACAACATGATCAAACAATGGAGGTGTAAAAAGTTTTCGTAGGTCCTTGAGGCTAAGGGGTTCATGCACAATGAGAACAAAATATCAAGAATGATGAGATTAATTGACCATGAAAATATCAAGAATGATGAGATTAATTGACCATGAAGGGTGATATAATAATAAGTGTAAGAATAGTAAGATGAAAATATCACGATTAGTTCAATGAAAAAATCTATTATGAATATTGTTAATTAGAGTTATTTCAAGTTTGGTTGTATAGGTAGCCACCCACCTCCGAAATGATCCTAAACCTTAGCAATTCTACACCATTTTTGTAGGTCTTGAACTTTTGATGTATTTTTTCAATACTTCCCATGCATTTTTGGTAGTTGACATGGCTTGGAAATGTTTGATTCCAGGTTTTGCAAACACATGGAGCTCAACATAAACTTTGTATTGATCCAAGAAATGTCCCTAATGGATATCATATACAAAAGTTGTGATCTCGAGAAATTGATTTATCAACTACGCTCCTCGAGGCCCGTACTCCTTTTTTCCGCCTCATCTCCTAAGATTAAGGTTTTAGGATTTATGTTAAAAGGTAGTTCCAACCTCTTGTAAAGGGATTTTTGTGAATGAGCATAGATGACATATCTCCCTTTAGAGATAAGATACAACCATCCTATCCCATTTGTATTGCTTTGTATATTGCATTGTTTTCACTATTTTATTCATTAATCTAGTTTGGGTCTCACTGTTTACTACAATCTCTACAATATATTTGTGTTATTCTACCTATATTTCTATCTTCATTTCATTCTAAGCATTATCTAGATTAGTGGAATCAAAGCAATCTGCTCTTTATTTTTGTTTTATGCATGTTACAGATGAGTTTAAGGTATACAAAATTGGGCCTAGAATTAATCAAGGTTGGTGAAGACATCCCTCAATGACCTAAGAAACCTACCATGGTGGGAAAATTAAAGAGGACAAAGAAGGATATCTTATAAAGATGTCACTTGAAGAATCTCGCATGCAACAAAGGAATGAGATTATGGATAATTTTTCCTATATCCTTCGATGACTCCCAACAACAACATAGGCACCTTCAACAAGTAGTCACTTTGGAAGTACAACACCCTTTAAGGTAAATGTTTACTTTGATATTATGTTTTTTCAAGGAAAGATAGACACATTATTTGGAGAAATTGTTAATCTTGTTAGAGGGTTATTACTCTGTTCAATTTTTTTTAGATAGGGAGAAGATCACCTTTGCACTCCTTATGTCCCTTCCCCATACCAAATATTGGTGGGACACTTACTATGTGCAACATGCTGGATATGAGTATGAATCATTTGAGAAAAATCCCACTTGGACATATTTTGTTGATGCCCTCAAGGATGAATTCTACCCTATTAGAAACTACAATGACCAATACATGACATGGACAACTTTGCACTAGAATAAAGACTAGTTACCATCAAAACACAATAATACCTTCCATACCTCACCATCAAAGTTGGGTATCAAGGAGTCCAGGTGGTACTTGGATCTAAAATACCATGATGTCTACACAAGTACATCTAAAAATAAGTGGAGTTTTGGGACATCTCTTTACTAGGGGCTGCTTATTGGTATGCTATTGAGATCGAGAAAATGTTTCGACAAAAGGGTGAAAAGAGTTTGGGTTTACAAATCAGACACATCAAAAGAATGCTAAAGGTGACCCTCACTACTAGAAAAAGGGGAAAATCAAGGATGGAAAACCTCAAAACAAGCAATCCAAACCCCATACAAATAAGAGTAGTGGGAAGTTGAAGGACACTAGAAAGTGGTGTGAGTTCCATAAAAGTATTTGGAAAAACATCAATGAATGAAATTCCAAATAATCGTTGTTGGTTGAACTGAGAGTCTCAGAGTTTGATTTTGGCTCTAGCTCTAACTATGATTTAGATAAGATAAAATAGATCATCAACATGGAACCCAATGTTACCATTACTATTTCAAAGGTCTAANAATGAAATTCCAAATAATCGTTGTTGGTTGAACTGAGAGTCTCAGAGTTTGATTTTGGCTCTAGCTCTAACTATGATTTAGATAAGATAAAATAGATCATCAACATGGAACCCAATGTTACCATTACTATTTCAAAGGTCTAACAAGGGGAACTAAAGGAACATGGGGAAGGTGAGTGACTCTTCCATTCACAAATGTGGGTGAAGAGGATTCTGCGACATTTCATTGCTGACAATGAAAATCAAAAGAACTTGATCTCAAAAGAATTTTTCAAGAATTTGAAGCTAATGATGACATCCTACCCCCAACCATACACCATTGGTTGGATGATATATAGACAAGACATCGACATCAGTTAGCAATGTCGCTTGCAATATGACACCAAGTCATTCAAAGAGGTAGTGCAAGATGTTTACCCACTTGAAGTTTTTGATTTCCTTGTAAGACAACCATATATGTAGAAGTTTCATGTTGTTTATGATTATAGGCCCTATAATGTCATTTTTACTTTGGGAGGTCAACTCTATAGGGTACCAGAGGTTGCCTTGACTATCATTGTCTCTTTTATCATAGATAAACAATGTAGGAAGGTAATCTACTAGGCTAGAATATTTGTCACTCTTCATGATTCGATTAAAAGGAAAATGAAAGATCACAATGACAGCCAAGGCCTTTGCAAGGGGTCTATTTGCACAATAGAAACACGTGGACAAGATGGTGGAAGAGTAGATAGTTATCTTTGCCTCACCTATAAGGGTTCCTTTGCACTATCAAGTAAAGCATGAATTTTGTTTAGCATGCAATACTTTTATACCTAATGACTTGATATACATATACTCTCTTCTAGAGAATGAGGAGACCAAATGCTAGATTTAAGAGTTGATACGAAAGGGCCACATTCGACCAAGATATTCAACTTGCAAGAGCTTGGTTGTCCTAGTTTATAAGAATGATGGGACATAGTGAATCTGTATTAATGGTAGGGCCCTGAACAATAGCATAGTCAAGTACTGGTATCCAATCCCTTAGATTGATGGTCTTATCGACAACTCAAGGGTGTTGAATTTTTAGTAATATTGATCTAAAGTCTTATGATCACTAGGTTCCAATCAAGAAAACTAATGTGTGGAAGTAGCCTTCAAGTCTAAATAAAGTCTATTCAAGTGATTGGTCATGCCTTTTAGCTTAAATAATTCACCAACAATGTTCATGAATACGATGAATGATATCTTGTGGCAATTCACTAATTTATTTGTGGTCGTATATGTAACAACCTCCTCGTTACGACGACAATTCTGATAACAGGTGCAAATTTTTTTTTTTAAAAGTGCGTGCGCGCGTGTAGAAAGGAAATAGACACACTGGACTCTACGTCGCCACCCGACGCAAGCAGACCAAGCAAGAAATTAACAACCTGGCAGAACAATAAATAAATGAAAAACCACATCCTCTACGGAAGGCGCAAGAAAAAGGACTCAGGTAAGGACCAACCAATAACTAACACTGGACATTTCCTATGACCCAACTGTGATTGATTACTGACCCACTGCTCCATTAAATTTCATTAACCGACAAATACCTTAAACATAAGGCAAAACCAAATAATCTCAACCCCCATTATTAAGTTATAAAATCATTTTGCACTAGTTCAAGGACAAGCAATAATCACAAGCACATTGCATTTTTTTGTTAATCGCCATAATTGAGCAACGATATCATTACCATAATGGTAAACCCCCGAACAGTTACATTCTCCATATTATCTTACCTTGCCTTCCAATTTATTACCATACTTTACAATAACCTTACAAAATATTAACATTGCAATTTAAACATCATCATTAACATTTCAATTTAAACAAATATTAACATTGCAATTTAAACAAAT
>SNQJ01S0051358.1:76052-88993 GCA_010110895.2 Picea sitchensis
CATCTTGTACTTGAACATTTAAGTGGGGTAAAAGGAGGTTGCCCCCTCGAAGAGGCTTATTATATGAAATTATCTCTTTTTCAAGGCGTTGAGTACTTTTTCTGAGGTTTTTCTATGCTATATTGGTATTTGGTTCTTAACAAGTGCTCATCAACATTCACTCATCTTTTGAACTTCATATTTGTTTCAAAAATGGAAAAAATTTGCCATTGAAAAGTTTTTTCCAATACGATAGAGTTTTAACTTACGTTGACAAAAAAAGTTGACAATTTCCTCGATCACCAATCAAGGAAAAAGTTGACATCTTTTCCAATCACCTATCAAGTGTTAAGAGTGAGAAAACATCTTTCAATATTTTTCGTGATAACTTTTAAACTCGATCTCCATTTTTGGCGTGCCTTATATTGTTGGAAAGGTCTCGTTCAGATCTACAACTTTGTTGTTAATATTTTTGTTGATTCTACATTATTTGTTTTATATTTTCAAAATGAAAATATGAGCATATTTTCAATGGCCTAGACTCTTGATAACATCTTTTCAACTAATGTGTCTGCAAAATCATAACCCATGAAGGGAGATTGAACTAAGGGAAGTAAACTCGAACACATTATTAAGTTTCCAATTAACTTCTTTATGTTAAATGCATTTTGTTTGAAATGTGATTTGAAGTTTTTCATATTTCCAACTTATATATCTTGCAATGAGACATCTTGGTATCAACATTGAAAAGGAGATTATACATTTTAATTTGAAGGCATAATTGAAACACATATGCTCAACATCATGGTGAGGAGGACCCACCAATATACAACAATGGCTTCACAAATTTTATCTATAGAGTCATACTCATCAGGTAATGGAAAGAAAATAGAGCATTTAAACGGATGTAAATGTAACAAGAATAAAAGGATGAAGTACTGACACTTGAAACAATTATGGGATTCTATTTGTCAAAGAGGAGCAAAGAGCATATGTCCAATATGAAAGGAAATGAAGAACCAAGCAACAAACACTTTCTTAGACAATTATTGGAAGGAAAAGCTTCTTGAAATGAAAAACTAGATGGGAAGGAAGATATTTTGTAAAGGGCTATAAATTATAGAAACTTAAAGAATACACGCCTTTTTGGTCTTGAATCTATCTTGTATTGATGTTGAAATTTTTAATGTGGAGAAGCCACCTTTGGCCAAGCATTTTCTGGAAATATTTGATTGCTATGTTGCAGATGTTGTGGACTACTCCTATGTATCTGCTAAGCATTGGGGTTACTGACAGTTGTAATAATGTCCTTTACACTATTTTCATGTTTAGAGTTTGTATCCTTATTTCTATATTCCAAAATTTTGTGTCTAAACCTATAGGTGCAAAGTTGTAAATGATTTTTTAATATTAGACTATTATGGTTTCACAACTATTTACTTATATTTCTACTTTTATTTTCACAGTCAACTTATTTCTGGGTATAACAGTGGTGATATGTTTGGTTCTATGTTTTCTTTATCAATTCTATTAGTATGTTTGGATGCTTGGATTTGCATTCATGTATTTTAAATTAGTCGTCTTTCATTTTATTAGATTAGAAAACCCCAAATCGATAATGGATGTCAGGCTATAATTCAGATGGTTTCTATCAGGAAAGGTATGGGCAGAACTGTAACTCCACACTTAATGCTTTGTATTAACATAAGAACACATATAAATACAAATCTGAGTCACAATTGGTCTTCACCTTCCATGTGACTCTTCCTATCACCTACGACTCTTCAAATTTACAATAATATTTACATAAGTAACACAATCCCAATGATTATGTGTCCAACATTCCCCCCTTAATCCGAAGGGGTGTTTTTGAGTCCAAGAATCATTATGAACTTTTCAAAATTTTCTCTTCCAAATGCTTTGGTGAAGATGTCCACAATTTTCTAATTTTTGGAACAATGTCTCAAGTGAATAGTCTTGGCCTCTACATGATATCGAATTAGGTGCTATTTTGTGTTGATGTTCTTAGTTCAGTCATGGAATCTGGGATTCTTAGTCAACTTGATTGCAAAAGTATTATCATATAGAATAGGAGTAGAATTCACTTGTTTCTCCTGCAAATCTTCAAGTATTTTCCTGAGCCACACAATCTCTTTCGTTGATTTTGCAGTTGCCACATATTTTTCCTCTGTTGTGGAATATGTTGGAACTGACTGTTTGCATGACCTCTAGGAGACAACTGTTGATCCAAGACTCATGAGATAGAATGAAGTTGACACTCAATTTTCCTTATCCACAAAAAATGTTTAAATCATAATATCTAATTAGTTTGAAGTCATCCACCTTCCAGTACCTGAGTCCAAAATATTGAATTCCCTTCAAGTATTTTAGAAATATTTTTTCAACAAACCAATGTCCTTCACAATGTTTTTGCCTGAACCTAGAAAGAATCCCATCAACAAATGAAATATCTGGTCTGTTGGTGGTAAGATACATAAGACTTCCCACAAGATGCATGTACTTGGTTGCATCCTCAAATTCATTGCCTTCCTTTGATGTGAGCTTCAAATTATATTCCATTGGAGTGGAAATAGGATTACACTCAGTCATGGTGAACTTGTTCAACAATTCCCCAACATACTTCTTTTGGGAGATAAATATGTACTTTGGATTTTGATTCACTTCAATTCCCAAATAATAATGAATATGTCCCAAATATTTCATCTCAAATCCTTTCTTCAAATCTTTCTTTATGGATGCAATATAGCTTTCATTATTCCCTATTATCAATAGATCATCTACATATACTACAAGATATACAAATTTTTTTCCAACTTTCTTGACAAACAAAGTTGCATAATCAAGACTGTAGTGCTTGAAATTCAAATTTAGAATATGCTTAGTTAGATTTTCATATAAGGATCGTGGTGCTTGTTTCGGGTCATATAAAGATTTGATGAGATTGCATGCATTTCGTTCTTGTCCTTTCACAAGAAAACCTTCTGATTGAGACATGAAAAGAATCTCTTTCAAGTCTCCATTCAAGAAAGTAGTATTCACATCCATTTGATGAATTTTTCATCCATTCTGTGCTGCCATGGAAAATAGAGTACCGATGGTAACCCATTTTGTTGTGGGGAAAAAGTATCCTCATAATCAATACCTTATTTCTATGCAAATTCTTTTTCCAAAAGCCTTGCTTTGTGCTTGTAAAGTGAGCAATCAGATTTGTACTTGTTCTTGAATACCCACTTGCTGCCAATTGGTTTGGTTTCAAACTTCCACATCCCATTCTTGATGAGATAATCATATTCATTATACATGGCTTCTTTCCACTCATCATGAGAAGTGGTTTCTTCAAAGGAAGTTGGTTCAAAGTTAGTAGATAAATTCAAATCACAATCATATGAAACATCCATGTCATCTAAATCACCTGAATTTGAATTATCTACATCACCTCCATCTTGTCTTGAGGAACTTCTGGTTCCTATATTTCTAACCTCACCAGGATGAACACTTTCAAGTGTTTTTATGAGCCATTTTGGTGGACCTTTATGAGATGGTCCAAGTTGATCAATTGATTGAGATGGTGCTAAATTCTCATCAAGACTCAACTTTTCAATCCTCTCAATCACATCATCCAAATGAACTTTAGGTTCTGATGAAGTGGTTGGAACTTCTTCATGAGGGGGATATGGTGTTTTAAAAGAAAAGGAGATTCCATAGATTAACAAAAGATAGGGATCCCCCCTTCAAGATGTGTATTCTCATCAAATTCATGATATGTATTTACACGAGTGAATTTGTCGAGATGATCAAGCTACTGCTCAACTATTTTTCATTCTTGGAGGATTCAAGAAAGATTACATCTATGGAAAGAATGAATTTCTTGTTTTTCTCATCATGAATATGATATCCCTTGGTGGTATTTGAATACCCCAAGAAGATGCACTTCCTATTTCTTGCATCAAGCTTGTTTCTTTTCTCTTTAGGAATAAAGGAATAATAGGTGGAACCAAAGACCTTGAGATTCCTCACCGAAGGAATGTGGCCATACCACATTTCACAAGGAGTCTTGTTTTCAAGAGAATGATATGGACACATATTTTTCACATAAATTGCACATAGAACAACATCAACCCAAAACAACAAGTTTACATTCTTGAAAAACGTCATGGAACAAACCATATTTAGGAGAGTCTTGTTCATTCTTTCAACTACACCATTTTGTTGATGATTGTATGGAACTGTGGTTTGATGCTTGTTCCCATGTTGTCAAAGGTATCTTTCAAATTCATTAAATGTATATTCTCTTCCATTATCAATACGAAGAGAGATATGGAAGTAGAATCATGAAATGGTTGTTTGCTATGCTTTCCAAGGATACACACATCACTTTGCTTCAACTGTTTAGGAATAATAGGTAAACCAGAAAAACCATTATTTTTCAGTAAATAGAGATTGTCATAATTAAAATGACCAAATATATCATTCCACAAAAGACTAGATGAAATTTTACCTTCACTATGATGAGAGAGGTATGCAACAATTTATGCATGAGTAGATGTTCCATTCAGTTTCAACAATGTCCCGTATTCCACTCCAACCATGACAATTATGTTTTCAGAATCATTCCTTATTTCAAATTCTCCACTGAAGATATGAATAGAGTTGCCTTGCTATCATATGTGCACAAGGGACAACAAGTTCCTTCACAACTCAGGAAGATAGAGCACATCATGCATAATAAAATATGGGAGTCCAAGCAATTTAAGCTTGATAGTGCCAACTCCCAAAGAGTTGAGACTTTATTTATCTACAAAATACACTATGCCATAAAAATTCTGACTGAAATATTCAAAAAAATCTGTCATGAAGGTCATGTGGTAGGTTGCACTTGTGTCAAACACCCATGCATTTCTCCAAGAAGCAAAAGTAGTGTTAAAAAATTATTTGTTTACTCCTATATTGAAATAGAAAACAATATAATCAGTAGATTCAAGTGCTTTGCCTTTCTCCTGATCTGATGTTTTACCTTTATCTTCTTTCTGATTCAACCATTCTCTTTGATAGTCTAAATAGTCCAATTTTTCTCGTTCTTGCAGTCTACCCAACCTTAGCTCCATGTCCATTCGTCTCTTTATTATATTGATGTCTAGGATTTTCAATTGTGGTAGTCAAGTTCATATTTACCCTTAGATCAAACATGTCTCCATGTAGGACCAAAAATTTATGGTCATATTCTTCCTTTTGGGTTTCCAATTCACCTTGTAGGGACTAAGTTGTCTGTCATTTCTCTCCTAATTGGTATTGTAGGGTTTGAATTATCTGTCTTTTCTCTTCTATTGACCATTCGATGCCAATACTCTTTTCTCCATGAAATATCTCAAGTCTTTCACAATTCCATCGAGCCTCCATTCTAATTTGTGGATTCTTTAATGACAAATGTGAACACCATCAAGGCTCCCCAAGGTATTTGAAAAGTAGTGGCAAGGCATGGTGAGATGAACTAGATGAACTTCTCCAATAATGAAGAGGATGCCATAGTAGATTCAAGCCTAAACATATTGGCCTAAGAAAATCATAAGAAGCTTCTCAGTGCATAAGAGTTATTTCTTTAAAGATAATGTGATGGGGAGAACCTGAAGTTCAGGATCCACTCTTTGCGAACTACAACTGAAAAGGTTCTTGTATCCTCTCCTTTCTATGGGTTCTTCATAAATTTGTATATGTATATATAACTTTGTGTGAATTATTGAATCGGTAAATTATGCAAACCATATGTATCTTGCTCATAGTGGTTGTCGGCTGCCAACTTCAAAGGATCAATAAAATAATAAAAGATGAGAGAGGAGGCGTAGAATGATATCAACCAAGATCTTTGTTGGGCTTAGTATTTTATGGGAATTAAAATATTATGAAGCATTTTGAAAATAATGAAGTTCTCAAGGCTCTCTCATCAAGGTTGGTTGGATTGTATACCAAGACAAAATCATCTATAGACTTGGTGCACAAGGATCCCAGAGAGGGAGGATTGTGGAATATCTTTGATTCCTTCTGCTATTGTGACCACCTATCAATATGGAAGAGAGATCTTGTTGAATTTATCTCTAATAACCCGAGGGTTTTTAGCTATATGGAGTTTTACATCACCACCAAGGGTTTCTATAAGGATGAGCTACTTGACATTCAGGGTTTTGGTAGGCTTTACAAGGTGTTTTTTCCTAGCGATGGCTCTATTGTTGCGGTGAAATTCCTTTCCAAAAACATTGAGCACAATATCTTGGAGAATATTTTTGAGGCCCTTCGAATGAGAGAGGGCATGGGAAATCGATGAGGATGAGTGCAAGGAGAAAACCTAACCAAAAAACCTTAATAGTGTGGAGATAGATTTCATAAACACTGAGAATATGAATGGGAATGTGTGTGAGAGAGAAATGTGAGAGGGATGAGTAACGCTCATTTTCAATAGAATAACACACATGGAATCAACTAGAGAGGCTAATAAGAAGGAAGAGGGATAAGTAGGCAGCCAGGAGGAATTTTCTACACTCAAGGGGAAAGGAAATGGAAAGAGGAACTATTCATGAAGTTAATTTGTGCTATGATACCACTATCAAGCCAGTATGGTCAGAACTGTAAATCCACTCTTGATTCTTTGTATTAACATAATAATGTCCATAAATACAAATTTTAGTGACAATTGGTCTTCACCTTCCATGTGACTCTTCCTTATATCAACTATGACTCTTCAAATTTACAATGATATTTACATAAGTAATGCAATCCCAAGAATTTCGTGTCCAATAGGTTCCCTATACGAAACCAGGAGTAGTTTAATTGAGACTTCTCATTGGGGTGAACCCCTTGTTGTTGAGTGGGACATTTCGACCCATCAATAGAACTAACAATAGAAGGAGGGTGAATGACAAGATGATCCATGTGGAGCCATTTTCTTGAAATGCATTAATAACCCATGGATCCTCTCCATATCCTTGTATGTGATCATTCTTTTAGTCTTTTATGACCATTACATGTTATTCAAAAGAAAACAATAGATCTCTTGTCTAAAGTCAAATTTTATGGTGAAGGGGAAACCCATGCGTTTAGGAATCTTGGTAGATTTATCCTTTCATGTCAAAATATAAAAAAAAAATTCAAGAAAATAAAGTATGGAGGTTGTTTACCCTCACTTTGGAAGGATGGATTCAAGTTTGGTATAGGGAATTACCAACCAAATATATTCATTGTTGGAAACAATTTGTGGAAGTTTTCGTAGATGCATATGCTAACTATAACTATGATGAATTATGTTTTTGTTAGGGTCCTACCATAACCCCCTCACTTATATACTTTATTAATGTATGAGGCCACCTTCCTTGAATAACGTGCATTAAATAGTTAGTTATAGTCATTCATTGTAAAAGGGTTCATTTTTATTAACAATGTACAAATTAGTTGGTTAGCCCTCATTATAAGGGGCCCATAGGTAGTTAAGATTCTCTATGGGTAGCAATATATTGAGTAGAAGGTTATGTAACCTTTTTTCAAGAATTGCTATTGTATTTTGAGCATTTCTCTTGGAGGTTGACCCCTTGAAGAGGCAAGTGAACATAGCTCTTTATTTTTTATTATCAACGAGATAATTCTTAGGATTAATCTCTCTTTTCTCTTGTGTTCTCAAGTTTGTCACTAAATTTTATGTTATTTCTTTGAATTTTTGGGGTTAAGTACACTAGAATTGGTATCATAGCGCTTTCTTGGGTATGAAGTGGGTGAATTTTTGGGCATAAAGTGGGAATTTTTACTTCTTCTTCTCTTATTTATTTATTTTTTATTTTTATCTCTCTGATTTTTGGTGGAAAAAAGAGGATGGTATCATTCAAGTAAATTTATAAAACAATTTTTGTATAATTTGGAAATTAAAATTTGAGAAATGAATAATTATCGAAAAAAATACCAAATTAAAAAAAAATTGTCCAAAACGGAGTCCGACAAGTGGAGATATCATTGATTTAAAATTAAACTTTTTCTAGGGTTTTTCTTGGGAAGGCTACATATTTTGTAGATCATATATCTTTTGATAGAGTACATATATTTCAGTAAAAGTAGTGCCAATAGATCTAGAGAAGCTGTGGAATTTCATAATTGGGATCATAATAACCAATCCAACAAGTATAACATAAATTGTGATCATTTTATATTTTTAGCATCAAACCCTACCTTGCACAATATATTTTCTAGTGATCTTCAAAGTTTTTTCTAGGGTTAGAAAGATCACAAATTTTTAAATTTGTGTGAGATGTGTTATGGTGTCTTTAAATAACACAATGATCTATCATTCAGTGGGTAAAACCGCGGTAGGGGAAGAATACATGTAGGGAATACAAGTGGAATCGCATTGTTGGAAACCCTTATAAACCCGTTTGGTACCCATTCTAGTATTTCCACATTAGACAATACCTATATACATAATATCACTTCCACATACCCTTAGGTATATGGAAAGTCCCCTAGGTATACTTGAAACCAAATTTAGATAAACCAATTGGTTGTCTTGTTTCTATTGTAAACTAATAATAAAACTAGGGAGATCATTCTCTAGTACCTAGGCAGTGAAGTAGTACGGGTAAGGGAATGATTGATCCTCTTTAGTTAGTTACCTAAGCTATTGGGTCGAGTACTATTGTTGGACCCAACACATATATCAGAGAGATATGAAACCTGTCACTCCCTTATCCTTAGTACCTAATAACCTTTTTTAGTGAGCTCACCCATTAAAGGTACCTATAAACCACCACATACCTCTGGGGGTCCTGTATCTAGATCCAAAATGATAGCAATGGTTTTTAAAAATAAAATCTTACCAATTGGATAGTAAGATCCCCCTAGAATATTCCTATTGATCATATACATATAGTGGGATAGACTTCCATGGTTCTCCCTAGATCCAAACAATATGTTTCTATTTTATGTTTCAATTCATAATTCTCATTCATAACTACACATCAATTCACTGTACTGCTAGAAAAACATACTCAGTCTCTACATCATATTAGGTATTTGAAGCGAGGGTGTCGTACCCCCTAATACATCCTCCATTTCCCTCACATTTCATTTGAGTCCATCCATCCAGCTCCCAACATAATGAAATTCATCTACACCATGGAGTGGCAGCCTGACTCACTACATGTGCGTCCAAGGCCCCACCCATTGACACCCCATCTGGGGGTTAGTTATTGATATCATTAAGTCAGTTGAATTCCTCTCCGAGTTAAGGGGGAATTTAATTTGACCACTCCCACACATTTGAAATGTTTTCCTGTGACATTCCTTCATTTTCCAAACAGTCGGCTAGAGAATTGGATTTCCTTCGAATGTGGACTGGGATGATCATCGGAATTTTCCTGACCGGATCATCAACGTGGGAGATTCTAGAGGATAATAACCAATTAGTAGATATTTTATTTTCCTCTGTTCCATTAACAATCCTTTGCAGGGGCCAACATAAGTAGCTAAGAGTCTCTTTCTACAATCAAATTGTTGTATCCTGTTTATGTTGTGATTTGCATACATGTTATCAATCTTGATAGTTCTACTCCATTGTTGGAGTTGTTACTCAGTCTAATTGCATAGATTGTTTATATTTATCCTATCAAATTGAGGAACACCCTCATTCCCCTAAGGGACCAGGTTTTCCCTTTGAGGCCCCATCAAATTCAACTTAAGGTGAAAAATTGGTGAAGGTTACCAAGTCTCCTTAGACCTAGACCTAAATGCCATCTTAGAAAGAGAAGTGTGGCATTGGAGATGACCAAATTTCCAGTTATTGAATATTACCGTCTCTATTATGGAAAGATTCCAATCTTCACCTGACCATGTAGATGAAGCAATAGATTCCCATACATTGGATTGTATAGACTCCCAAACTATCATCGTTGTTTGTTGTTGGTGTTTGAAAATCCTTCTATTACATTCCTTCCAAATTTTCTAGAGTAAAAAAATAGGAAAGGTATTCCACACCTTATAAGGATCGGGTTACGACATGGATTCATCCTCCATCCCTCAAGGGTACTAATTATAGATTTTATTTCCCTATTAGAATGTCGAAAGAGGACTGCTCCTTTGTCCCATATAAGAGAAGCCTCTCTACATTCATTTGAAATGTGATATGTTGTTTCTTCGTCTTCTCTATAGATCAAACAAATTTGTGGGTCAACATATCTTCTCCTGATGAGACAATCCCATTTTAGTGTTTTCCTGTTGACCACCAACCACAAGAAGGTATATATTTTTAGGCAAAGAGTCGAGTTCCAAACATTGTTCTATTCCTCTATCCTTTCTACAGTATTTACCCTTCCTACCAACTTGTATGTTTCTCTGACTTTTAAATTGCCATCCATTTTCTTCCCCCATTGAAGAATATCGAGGCCAATCCAAACTTTGATTTTTCTAGTCTGCAATTCAACTTCCATATTTTTTCTTCTTACTTCCCATGTGATCATCCAAGTATCACATCCTTTCCATTTTATTTCTGAGAGGTAGGGGCTACCATGTCGGTCTCCCTAGTAGTGAAAAACATGAGTCCAACCTTTCTGGATAAATGCAATTTTTTCCCACCGAAATTGTTAATTTTCTCAAAGGATTGGATTTTTCTCCCAAGCATCTTCCCAAAAGAGGGGAAAATGTCCATTTTGTATTTTCCAAAAAAGTTGTACTAAACTAGTTCTTTGTTACTCCATACATTTTTCCAAATCAATGATCTCAGACAATTTCCTTCCATTCAAATCAACTTTTTTGGAGGGGTATTGACAACATACTTCATTCTCTATACCCTATCCCATATATCTTCATGATATTTGATCCATATCCACTATTTTTTTGTTTCTAGGGATTTATCCATGAGGAGTGGTTTTTTTATATCAAGGAAATCAGATTCCTTGGGAACACACAACTTGTTCTAGGCTACAAGAGCCCACTTTTTTCCCTTTACTTCCCCTCCTCAAAGGAAGGCCCTCTATAGGTTTCAAATATTCTTAATTATTTTCAAAGGAGAAACCAAAATAGAGAAGAGGTACAGGGGCATGGAATGGAGCATAAATTTGATTAAAAGGATGAATTTTCCAAGGAGGGTGAGAAAGAAGTGGGTCTATCTCGACAACTTGGGTTCAAGTTTAGTTAAGAGTCCTTCTCAGGAAACATTTATAAGGGATTTTTCCAATAGAGGATCCCCTAGGTACTTAGAAGGAAGGGAATCCCTATAAAAACCCAAGAATCTGACAATATTTCATTGAATCGACAAAGGGGTGTTACAAAAGAAAATCTAGGTTTTTGAGTGATTAATGAGAACCCTGGAGGATTTCATGAATAATTCCAAGGTATCCTTGAAAGATATATCTTATTTGATCAAAGGTTCACCCATTAAGAGAGTATTGTCCACAAATTGTAGGTGAGATAGGGGGTCAATGTGAGCATCAATGGGGATCCATTTGATAGGTCCATTGGATTGAGTAAACTTGATAAACCTATCAAGCTCTTTTTCCATAATGATGTAAAGAAAAGGGGACAAAGGGTACCCTTGACGAGTTCCATAGAAAGGATTGAAAGTGAGAGAAAGTGAGTCATTGAAAATGATAGAGAAGAAGGTCGAGGATCTATTCATTGCAAAAACTAAAGGCTGCTAGAATTTTGTGGATAAAGGTCTAATTAAGGCGATCATAGGATTTTTGTATGTCCATCTTGATCAACATCCTAGGTTTCTTACTCATTTTGAGAAAATGGATACACTCATGAGAAATAATGATGTCGTCAAGAATGTAATGACCTTCAACAAATCCCCCTTGTTTGAGAGAAATGATTCATTATGGGATTTAACCTGTTAGCAATAACTTTAGTAATAATTTTATAAATGGAATTGCATAAAGAGATGCGTCTAAAATTATCTGCTACATTTTCCTCAGTATCCTTTGGGATTAAGATAATGAAATGTTTCATTGAAGGCTTAGCGAATGGTACAAGAAGTGTGTGATTATTCAACCACCTCCCATACGTCTTTGTCAATAATGCTCCAGTAATCTTGGAAAAAATATGTTGTGAAGCCATTCAGTCCTGGGGATTTCACAGTCACCATTTGTTTAACCATCTCTTCCACTTCTTCCAATGTTGTTGGTCGCATAAGGCTATGGTTTTTCTCGGGGGAAACTAGTGTTGGAATGTTTTTGGTAATCACCTTGATCGCTTCTTCTCTATCCATCATTTGTTATTTTAAGAGATTACTAAAGTGTTGAACCAAATCATTCCCAATATATTCACGTTTCTCGAGGGTATCCCCTGTTAGAATATAGAAGATGGCGTGCTCGTTTTACCATTGACGATACCTTTGTCACCCAACCATAGGCTGAAGCCTCCCTCCGAGCACCTTAACCTTGACTGAGAATTCCTCCGGAAGCAAACCCTAGGCTAGATAGCCAAACAAAGGGTAGTGCACCTTTCCCCAAGGATAGCGCATCAACAAAGACTAATCAGATATTCCAAACCCTAGCCAAGAGATATTCAAGCCAATACTGAGAACTTGTTGCTACTGCAACTGCACCTGCAACTCTCCTTCAAACCTGCACACAAGACTGCAACTGCAGTGCACACCAACTGGGAAAACTGCAATTATGAGATGCTGCAAATGAGAACTGGCACCCTGTATTTATAGTAGTCTTTCCAGTTTTGATGGGGCCGACTTCTCCTTCTGGATATGTGTCTGTTCAGTATATTATTATTATTTCTGTCCAACTTCTTCTCTTGGAGGCTAATAGCCTAATATAAATTATCTTCTTGAGCCGACAATGCTTCTAGGGTTATTTGCCAACTCATTAGGGTTTCTCTTGCTTCCTAGAGTATTCTATTCTCGTCAGGTTCACACGTGGAGGTAAATACCTCCCGCAACTACCATAATATTAACACTCCCTCCT
>SNQJ01S0051358.1:89003-120687 GCA_010110895.2 Picea sitchensis
GCTCCATCTAGCTTGTTCTCAGATTTCATAGAGTTCGTCATGGCTTGCTTGACTTGGTCAAACCCTAGATTTTGACTAGAAATCCAAACTTCATGTCTTGGCCTTCTGAGAGTATCAGGAGATGCGTTGGGCTAGGGTGCACTAATCTTTCCGGAGATTAGGTCAATCTCATCACTGAAGGTGCCTCAATAAGAGGTTTAGGGTTTCTACAACTTATTCTGCTAATAACCCTAGCTGCAGTGCTTTTGGAAGCTGCTCTTGCTAGTAACCCTAGCGGCAGTTCCTCAACGAGCTCAATGTCTAGTGGCTATGTTTCCTTCCAGCGTTTTAGGCTGACTGAAGGGATGTGGGCCCATAACCTGTTAGAATATAGAAGATGGTGTGCTTTTTTTACCATTGACGATACCTTCGTCACCCAACCATAGGCCGAAGCCTCCCTCCGAGCACCTTAACCTTGACTGAGAATTCCTCTGGAAGCAAACCCTAGGCTAGATAGCCAAACAAAGGGTAGTGCACCTTTCCCCAAGGATAGCGCATCAACAAAGACTAATCATATGTTCCAAACCCTAGCCAAGAGATATTCAAGCCAATACTGAGAACTTGCTGCACCTGTAACTCTCCTTCAAACCTGCGCACAAGACTACAACTGCAGTGCGCACCAACTGGGAAAAATGCAAGTCCAAGATGTTGCAAATGAGAACTGGCACCCTGTATTTATAGTAGTCCTGCCAGTTTTGCTGGGGATGACTTCTCCTTTTGGATATGTGTTTGTTCAGTATATTATTATTATTTCTGGCTGACTTCTTCTCTTGGAGGCTAATAGCCTAATATAAATTATCTTCTTGAGCCGACAAGGATTCTAGGGTTATTAGCCAACTCATTAGGGTTTCTCTTGCTTCCCAGAGTCTTCTATTCTCGTCAGGTTCACACGTGGAGGTAAATACCTCCCGCAGCTACCATAATATTAACATCCCCTTCTACAAATTTCAAAGTAGAAATTATTTTTATGCTATGTCTTTTGAGAAGAAAGTTGTGGAAAAACCTCGTGTTCTTATCCCCTTCTCGCAACTGTTAGCATATGGCTTACCTTTACCAATCACTAAGTTTAAATTGTCACCTATATTTGTATTATTCATTTAGGATATTAGTAATATATCCTCAAGTGATGACTAATGAGTTAGTTAATATTTCCTATCCTAGTCATCATGCATGATATTAGGATCTAGAGAAAATCTCTCTATGAGGTGGCATCACCCATTATACTATAAATATGTAACATTGGTGTGAATACATTGAGTGTGTTGGCTAGTATGAATTTTCCGTCATCTTGTTGTTATTATGTATATTTTATAAATTAGTATCAGAGGTTCTTTGTTTTATCAATTGGTATCAAAGATTCTTTGTTTTATCAATTGGTATCATAGCTCTTATGGTCTTAAGGGCCTAGTAGCTTCTCCATGGTGAAAAGAGGATGAAAATATCAGAGCCATGGTGAAGAAATGGTGATAATATCAGAGCCATGGTGAAAATTGTGAAGGAAGAGAAACAATATTGAGTGCAGTTTCTTTTTGAGGATTGTATCACAGACTGTATCATGGACTATATTGAGGACTGTAACACAGACCAGATCTGTTTTTAGTCTGGATTTATTTTTCAAGGAATGTCTTCAAAGATAAGAATAGACCCCTAATCTGGTGATCGATTTGGTGGATAAAGAATGAAGAAAAGATGCAGCACTCAATGAGCCAATGAAGAAATGATGCAGCACTGGAATTACACGCAATCCAAGGAGAAGACATTATTGAAAGGGAAATTCACTGATTTTGGAGTCCCTGTTGGTAAACATTAGATTTCTCTTTCAATATTTATTTGTTTTTCGTGATTTCAGTTGGGTTGGAAACTAGATCCAAAGAAGCACCAAAGGGTATTTTTTTTCTCAAGATTCATCTTTGTTTTAAAGGTATTCATCCTATAAGAAACATATTTTGTCCAATTGCGGAATATGCAGCCATTAAAATGTAGATTTTGGCCTCCATACAAATCCAAATTAAGCATATAGCATAGCGTTGGAAAGGTATTTTATAGATCTGTGAAATCCTTCCAAGTATTGATTAAACAAATCAATGTTTAAAGATAAAAACTTGCTGATAAAATTCACGTCAAAATGGAAAACATACGCTGCAAATGAAAAACAATTTTTTTCTTTGAATAAAGTTTTTATTTTCTACGACAGAGGTTGCAAATGGAACGCCTAGGGTATTACCCAAATGTGTATCTTCAGTTTTTTCGATTTATTTTTTTGATGAGATTTCATTCACAATTTTTTTAACGGTTTGCCCAAGCTACAACACTTGTGCACCCACAGAATCGAACCTTCAGTCGTTTTCTCACGGATTGACCTCAACCTGTATCATCTACTCTCAACTCGCCTTAATATGCACATAACCCTCTTCAACATCGAGTCGACCTCATATCTATCGAATCAACACTCTTCAAATTCGATGTGTGAATAAAGGGGATCTGTTGTCAAAGTGAGAGGAGGATATAATTGTTGTTCCTGTCTTGAAGGATTCCTAGCTTGATCTGTTACCAGATATTTGCAGAGAGCTCGCAATATTTCCGCTCAGATCCCCATTTTATTAGATCGGTTAATTCCCCAGACATCCTCTGTATGATTTTAAAATCCATCATGGGTGTTCTTCTTCTGATCTGAAAATGCAGAGGGAAAACCAACATGCACAGGAAAGTCACTGGAATTTGAGAGACGTTATGGTCTTGAATCCACCCCCATTGCTCTGATTCGCTTTGCAGAATGCTGAGTCGAGAAAGTGGTTAAATGTGCAGAGAAAATCAAGCGATTACAGGGTGAAGAATGGCAGAATGTTTGGCACTTAACGGTCCACACCTCACATCTTCCAGCTGGAGAGCAACAGATCTACTCAATGATTTTTTTTTCATAAATTCGCTCAACAATTCATTCAACGATTTGCTCAACTAAGACCATGATTTTCTCAAAAAATATCCTGCACGATTTTCTCTCGTACTCTCTACAGATGTGCTCATGCATGATATTCACATCTCAACAATTTCCTCGTTTTTTGAAGCCCCTTCTGTGCGATTTTGGTGGACAGTTTTCAACTGATATTAAATTATCAAAATCGTTGCAAAAATCTTTGTTCATATCGAGGTCTGTATTAAGGACCAGATTGAGGATCAGATGAAGGACCAGATTGAGGACCAGATTGAGGACTGGATGAAGGACCAGATGAAGGACCAGAAATTGTTTTTAACATAAAGATATGGAGGTGAGTAAATGTAAGATTTTTTGCTCACTAGTAAATGAGAGTGAGCATGAGTGAGAGATGTTCATTATTTCTTTATGACTTAGGAAAATTTGTAAGTGAGTGACGAACTGAGGTTGTAAGAAACTCATTTTTTTAGAAGACATTTATTGTTTTCTTAAGTCTCTGAGAGCATAAGAGAAATTTTATAAATTGAAAGCCTTATTAAAGCATGGTGAAGGAGAAAGTACATTGTAGCCTTCCCATTGTATGTGGTCTCGTAAGAGAGATAATTATAATAAAATTGAAGTCTTTTGCTCCGTATCCTAGATCTACTCGAAATTGAATAAGGGGATCTTAGGTACACCTTGTGTAGTGTTTTGTGGTGAATATTTGCATGGTTGATTTATGATGTTTAATGTCTAGTTTTGACATAAACATGTTTGTAATGTATCATTTAACGGATCATACATTGACTACAAGGAAATCAAATTCAGGCACACAAATTAATGACAATCAAGCACACATGATCAATCATATGTGAAGAACATCCTCAAGCATTCAATTCGTCAACCAGATTAGTAATGGACAAATCAAAGATTTCGAAATCAACACATTGTGGAGCATTTGAAGTTAAATTAGAACTTGCAAACAATGTTTGTTGTAAGATTACTTGATCAAGTTGATTTGTATTGGAAATAGTGTATTTTTAAGTGTATTCAAGTTGAGTTGAATTGAATTTATCATAAGGGGCATTCTCAGCTGAGCCCGACACCCAAGAGTCATTGTAATTTTGAGTCAAAATTGACAAGGTTGAGTAGTTTAACTCAAATCATTGTAATCAAGTTTTTGGGTGCATTTTCGGTAGTATCTGACACCCTCAACTTCTTGGAAGAAAGAAAGAAAAGTTCAAGCAAGCGTGAAACAAAATCAAGCGAGCGATTCAAGTGAGTGAGTTGCAAATACACTTTTTCTGTCGAGTCAAATTGTAATCAGGATCTACCTGCACAAGGAGACCTCATTTAGTGTTTTTGAAATGGCTCGAAATCTAGAATTATTAGAGTTACTGAACACTCTAATAAAAACCACAGAAGACACCACAATAATATTGAACAAATAAACTCTTCAATCAGTGCTAACTTGTTTGCAAGTGACATAAGATAAAGTTAGACTTCTTCAATCTCAATCCCAACTATTGAATGATGAGTTGATAGATCTAAAAATTGAATAGCTAGTGAAGTGTTCTGAACTAGATTTTGTTCAACACAATCCTCTCTATGATGATGATGATGGTATATTTGATCAACAGTCAGTGAAGGAGAAACTTAGTAGGACAACTCCAGATACAGACAAAGATGAATATATTCATGAACCTACATTTCAAGAGTTTTCTTTTGAGCTTAGTGAAGAAAACCTTTCAATGTTACAACAACATACAGTAAATTGACTTCCACAGATTTCAAAGAAACATGTTTAGAATACTCTTTCCAAGCCCATCATCAGACCTTGGAAAGAAATCATTTACAACAAGAATAGAACAGGACTTGGATATGACAAGGAAGTTACCTTTCATATTCCCTAATTATTCCATACCAATCAAGTTCCATAGTGTTGGATTCCTTCAAGAAGATTCAACTTCACCTGTTCAAGTTAAACATCATAATGCGACATGCCAACATTGCAATCGAGTTGGTCACAAGGAGAATTAATGTTTTGATCCCCATCCTTTCCGGCATTGTGGAAAGCATAACCATTCTTCAGACAGATGTTCAACACTGAAGAAACCTACAAGATTGAAGATTCACTATGAGTGGATCGATCCTTGGCAGTGGTCATCAACAATCAAGAGATTATATAAGTCTTATCGTAGAATTCAATCTCGAGTAAAGACCATTATTGTAACACATAACATTTCTGTACCTCGCATAATTGGTCCCCTTATGGCGTAGCTTTCGAGCATGGCCCTCACGTGATGAGATAATATGTGGTTGTTTCCACATGCCCACTTTGTGTTGTACTCAAATGGAACAAGTATGGTACTCTCTTGAGCCTAGAAGGAGGGACTACAATAATGAAACTCTCATGCACCTTGAGGGGGCGAGTTCAAAATTCAAGTGACGATGGTTCATGAAACCACTTGTGGTCTCTCCTTTCAGCTGACAAAGGGGGGAATTGATGATGGAATTGAAGATGGTTGTCAGACAGAACGTTTTGACAACAACAAACATCAAATATGCCAGATGTGCATGAAATTTTCCAAATGGGAAACTACGGTTTGTAGATGACAGAATTTAGCAAAATCATGGTTCAATAAGTTTAAGTTGAATCATACATAATTGGGATGTTAATTTTTATTTTGAGAGCAATGGTGTGGATGTTTGGTTCACATAGATGGTCATTCGACCTAGCAGAGGACAAGATGATTCTTTTGCATTGCAGATTGGCATTTGATTGAGTTGTTAGGCATTTTTAGGGATGTGTTAGACTAGAAGTTGATTCAGTTCTCTTGGTTCTCTCTCATCAGATTGTAGTTTACATTAAGTGAACAAATTGCATGTATCCTAGCTCACATGATTACATAGTGAGATTTTCTATAGATGAAAGACTTTGGCAGGATTATGGTTCAATGACTTGCAATTGAATCATACACATTATACATTTGGATGTTATTGGACACCTAAAAGTGTCAAGATTGGTTAGTGGTCATCCAAAAACCATAAGATGCATGGTATCAATTGATCAATGGTTATCCCAAACCACAGATTCAAAGAGCACTTTCAGTGATGCACTGATAGTAGAGTGGTGGTACTACATGTTCACCAACTAACAAAAGACATCATATTCTTCTAGCTCAAATACTTGGCAAAATGATCAAATTGTCAAGCAATCAGGAAATGTTCAGATATTGTAATTGTTCACTTCCATATATCATCTCTCTTCCAGTTCATTTCAGATGAACCATTCAACATCCAGATTGGCGGTTTTTTGGACAGTTCTTCATTGAGGATCAACTTAGGAGTTTCAATATGAAGACTTGGAGTTGATACCAATTTATGCTTTATTGCTGGTATTATTGATCAGACTTGTGATTAAGGGGGAGATTGTTAGCCTATGGCTTAACTTTACCAATCACTAAGTCTAAATTGTCACCTATATTTGTATTATTCATTTAGGATATTAGTAATATATCCTCAAGTGATGACTAAAGAGTTAGTTAAGATTTCTTATCCTAGTCATCATGCATGATTTTAGGATCTAGATCAAATCTCTCTATGAAGTGTCATCACCCATTGTACTATAAATATGTAAAATTGGTGTGAATACATTGAATGTGTTGGCTAGTATTCCTTTTCCGTCATCTTGTTGTTATTATGTATATTTTATCAATTAGTAAGAGAGCTTCTTTGTTTTATCAACAACTACTAGATGCATGATTTCTTCCTCCACAATGTGTAACATCCCGCTCTTGCAAGCACATGTTATTGAATTATTCTTTGAGAACACTTGCATGCAAGTGATCTGGTTATAATGCATGGTTATGGTTTCGCTTATGGATTTTGATGTTGATGGATTATGATATTATTTTATTTGATATATATGTATTAACAAATTCTATTGACAATTTTCGCCTGAGTGTGCAGGACACTTGACAGATTGTGGATGTCGATGTTATCAATGGACCTCTTTGGACTCCGGATTGAGTCAGGGAGTGGATTGTATTGGTTTGATTATTTCACTTATGCATATGTGTCATATGATCAATTATAGCATGATTTTGTATATGGATCATTGACAGTGTTTCGTTAATGGATGTAGGTTGACGATTGCTTGCTAATTTGACTCACATAAGGAGTAAAGGGGCAATGCACATAGACCAAATATTGAGGGAGAGGTGTGGCAGAGTCCTTGTCACAACCTACTAGCACTCTCGTCGTGGCTCAAATTGTAGGTTAACGATTATCTAGTTCGAGAGATCCATGATGCCATGAGAGAAAATTGAGACAGTTGCTCACGAGGATTTCTAAGGGGTGTGCAATAAGGAAGGGTCCTTATTCCTTAGAGGCCCTTAATATTTCACAAGGTCGCACAAATGGAGTGTTGACCCCAAGGGTTGGACAACTACCAAAACCAGTCAAGGGCGAGTGACACCCTTGGAGCACATAGTGTGTCTTGAAGGGAATGTCGCATAATTAAAACTCAAGTCAATGAATCTAGGTGGCCTAGGAAAAGTTGAGCGAATAATTAAACCTTACAAAATCTTGAGAACGACCAGATTAATTAATTAAAGAATGAATTTGGTAATTATAAATCCCTAAGAGTCTAAGCCTTTTCAAATAAAATTTAATTAAGTCTAAATCTAAGTTTGGGAAAAAGGATAAATTGAAATTAATAACTAAATCAAAAGGGGAATGAGGGAAATAAATAAAATAATTAAGTAAAAATAAAGTAGTCCTAATGATTTGATTTAAGATGATATGTGTAAGAAATAATAAAATTGAAATTTTAAAATATGAAAGAAAAAAAGAGGAGAGAAGGTGTATGCATAGAAATGAATCTAGAGTCTATTTAACACCAGTCTAACTAAAGAAGAGTCCTATTTTAAGTTAACTCGGATTTAGTAAGGCACCATTAATTAATTGGAAATAAGGGGAATAAAAAGACACCTAGGAGTGATTTAAGGAGAGATTTTATGATGGATGAGGGAAATTGATTTTTAATTAAAATAAATTATGGAATTTTCTTGTGCAACTTATGGAGAGGGTGACAAGTGTATGGGGGAAATAATTCTTAATTAATTATTTAAAAAGTGAATTAAATGTGCAAGTGACAATTTGTCATTAAGGAAACTCCTATAAAGCAAATGGGGAAAAATGGAAAAGGATCAGACTGGTTTTGACTGGTTTTACTTGTGAGAGTTGGGATATTTTACTTGTGAGAGTTGGGATACCCAGCTTGAGAAAGAGTGGTGGCTATACCTTGCAAGGAAAACTGAGAGCTAAAGGATTTCTCGTTGTGTTTGTGGCCCCTTTGTGGCTCAGGGGGCTAAGGGGAAGAAGAATACCACTAATGTTGGCAGAGAGATACCGATATAGTCTTGGCGATTAGCGAGCGGGAGGTCGAAAGAAATGCCAGTGGCCAAGGATCGTCTCCAAGACCATCTTCATCGGTTACAATATTCTAATTGATATTGCAATTGTAATGAGATTTAAATTGTAATTATAGTTTTAGAATTAATGTAAATTTTATCATATGTCTGGTATCAAACTCAAAGGCTCTTGATGGTTTTCGTGAATAATTTTCTGATAATTCTATCCCTTCAATTCTTAAAAAGTTTTATGGTTGCTGCTGAATATACATGTACAAAATACGAAATTTCGATCGCTGCTGTGATTTGGTATTTCAGAGTTCATCTTAATCTATTAGTTGTATAGTGTGATTTCACTGTGGATTGGATCAAGTAATTAGGGTCAATAAGAATGTCCCTTATAATTTGATGGGCTTGGGAAAAAAACCCTTCAAAGGAGAGAAATCCTTGTCTATGGTTGTATGGGCGTCCTAATTTCGTTTAATTTTTATTTGTTGGGATGTGTTGATCGCTTCCTTGGGGGACGCTCTCAGAATTTTAATAAATTTCTTTTGGAGAGACACATGGATGCAGTCCTTGGTTGTTGTTCAGATTTTTTTTTCACTGTATTGTCGGGTTCAACCACCCATCCAACCTCTTAAACGCTCATGTTGTAAGTGCCTTACACGCTCATCCACATACTGGAGCGTCGACCTTGAAGGTTGTATGGCTATCCGAGTTGGTAAATCCTTCGTAGAATTCCTGGACCATGGCGAAGGAAATAATTCCGAGAGTATACTCGGAGAGAACCAAACGCCCAATACTCCTTACTCAACCTGCGAGTCTAACCAATCAGGTTTTATGGAGGTATACACTCCTGCGAGTCTAACCAATCAGGTTTTATGGAGGTATACACTTCCTTCGTGGTCAACGGACTTACGTGTCTTCCTTTCAACTTACACTTTAGTTGGTAATAAAAATTAAAACTGGCGGAGGGTAGGGATGCTCATATTGGCCTGTTGTGACAAGGCTGGAAGGGTAGACGACCCATGGGATAGAGGTTCACTTCAGTGGGACTCGGGACGTCTCGGCCCCTGGTCACAATTTATTGGTATATCTGGTTTGCGGGCTGTTGGATATACTCTTGGAGTTGCTGTCTCACGGTTGGCTAAAAAAAAAAAAAAATTAAATAACAAACGCTTAAAGTACTGCTGGAATTTATCCTTGCCACTTGTGTTTTTGGATCTTGCCCGAAATCTCTCTCCTCTGTCTAAGTTACCGGTGCTAATATGTTACCGTTGGTCGTTCCTGTTGAAACGGGAAGTAGCGAAAGAAAGGGCGAGTTGGTAGCGCTCAATGACCAGGCTCCTAAGACTCCTCCCCGATCTCTTCTTGGAAGCAAGGCTCCTTCTTTCTGTAAACCATGGCTTCAATCTTTCTTTCTTTACGGATCGTTTCTCATTCATTTCCCAACAAGTAAGAGGTAGGGCCTGAGCGACAGGGTAACATATCTTTCCTGAGCGGTAGCGTAACATATTCCCGCGGTATTTCTCCTCTGTAGAAAGATTTCGACAGGGTTGAAATTCCAGAATTCGTGGAGATAGAAAATCTTCCTTAAACCTTTAAAACCCTTTCTTTTGGGCATTTGAAAGCTGAATGCCCACGATCGGTAATCTAGTCGCCCCAACAACTGATTACCTTTCCCTGGAATACCAGTTGCTTGACACCGCTGCCTTCCCGAATTTTTTCTGGTGCTTGTTGACTTGTTGGACGAAGCTAAGTGCTTCTGAAGGACGTTTCCGGTAATCTTTTAACAACGCATAGACTGAACTGAACCTTGAAAGTAACTTCCAAGAATCCGGTTCTTTTAGCCTAAGTCTTCTGCACACCTCGCTGCTAAATTTTGGCTTGAAATTAATTTCTTCGAGGAAACCTTCGCTCTGATCGGAGAACACCGTCATCGAGGGAGATAAAACTCTTGAGGGTCAATTCTTAAAGTCTGACGTTGAACGATTCGAAACAGGCTTCATTCGTCGATTACATTCATAAATTAAAAAGCTGCCATTTTAGAAAATGGAATGAATTATCAATGAAATTTTTACCATTGATTCCACTCAAGTTGTTTTAGGAAGCAAGTTATCATGTGAAGGGTATTATACAATGGTAAAACTGATAATTAATTTATGAAGCTTATGATAATATCACCAACTGGCATTTAGTATATTAGATGGAGTTAATTATATTTAACATTTATGAATAAGGTTTTATGAATAAGGTAACTGGCATTTAGTATATTAGATGGAGTTAATTATATTTAACATTTATGAATAAGGTTTTATAAAAGTAGTTTTACAAATTTTTGGAATTTTTAAAAAGAAGGGAGAAAAATGTAAATCAAATTATAGATAAAGAATAATTTAGAAAATTTGAAAAAAAGGGATATAACGATATGATAGTAAGTCAATTTAAATATTTATATTGAAAGGAAGAAAAATGTAAATACTCTTTTATAACATTAAGGTATGGAAGTGATTAATATCACACTTGAGTATATGCTCTATGTAGAGGTAATGAACATTCAACATTGATTCCTTGGAAATTAGTCAATGGAATAATAAGACATCAAGTCCTCAATGAAGCTAAATTTAGGGATATGTAACAACTTTAATGATTGATGATTAAAGTATTGTACAATAAGTATGATGATATTGAATGTAAGATGACCTATCAATCTTGACAACCAATTCATCAATCAACATAAGTTAGTGAGCATGAACTCTAGAAATGATTATTTAAATTAATGAGATTTATGCCGAGGGTATCCAAGGTCATCTCCACAATATTGTTAGTGTTAGTCCAGATTGTCACTAATCATTGAAGGACTTTCACCGAACCATTTTTAATGATCCCCATCAATTCCTCCCATCTGCAATGGTATATGCATTTATCTATCTATTGCTAAGATAAACTATTTGTTTTGTTGTCATTCAATTTTTAGGCGATGCTGATGTATGATTGATTTAGTAACTAGAATACTCTTGCGCCAATAATTATGTGAATGTAGGATTGTTTACTTTGCGCCATGAAAATAAAAGTGATGATTACTCTTGCACCTTGAATTTAATGCCATGTATGGTTTGTAATTAGATTTCTTGCACCATGAAGATAGAATTGATGATTACTTTTGCGGCATGAAAATAAAGTTGATAATTACTCTTGCACCATTAATTATGTGGATGTATGATTGTTTTAGAAATTAGTTTACTCTTGCGCCATGTGATAATGTTATTGTATGAATGATAATCTAGATTGGAGTTATGAGTTGTGATTGAATAAGGGATTTAGACACCTCCTTGTTCCTCAGAACAATCACCAGCCCTAAGACCTTAAATGGTCAAAATCAATCGGATGAATCCTCGGCTTGAGCATTGCTTATGTGTCTTGGAGGTCCTAAGCATGCAGGATAGGTTGGGCAGGTAGTTAATTAATATTCAACGATATGGTTGATCTTTATCTATAATTGCTTCAGTTTATTATGATGTGTGGAATTGCGTCACTTTTTATGTTTATGTGTAGATCATGTGTCACTATCATTATGTTAATGTGTTGGCTTGCGTCATTATTGATTACGATGATGCGTATCTTGTAATGATTTTAATTATGATGTCATATTGATTATGAGTTGCTATGAATTGTGTTTCCCAATGCTTAATTTTATTTTTTTTACCTATTGTACTTCGCTATTTGTAGTCGTAACGAAGGGACCATTACATATAGTATTAGAGCGGGTTCAACCCTGTGACTTGGGAATCATTACACCTTCCACCATATTAAGCACTTGATTAATGACGTATCACTAATTAAAATTGAAATTTTCCATGCCGGTAATCCTAGATAGAGGACGTCGTGGAGGTAGATGACGTGGTGCTAAGGGAAGAAGTGTGATGCCTCCAGTGGCATCCACGCATGAGGGGTCTAACCCCCAAGGAGAAGAAAAATTCATTGGGCATCAGAAGATTGTTGTGGACGATGTGGTTGGATGATGAGGTCCTTTCAGAGGATGTTAGAGGCCCTGATAAACCGACTAGATAGAGATGAGGCTAGGGTGCCTGCACCCAATGAGGGTTCACAACGCACTCCAGCTAGCAATGGTGACATTCATAGATAACTCGAGAAGGTTAAGTTTCCCAAGTTCGTCGGTGTCACAGACGACTCAGTCTCCAAGACATGGTTGGAGAACATGGTGATGTGATTTTCACTTTGCGACTACACCTACAACATGAAGGTCCGCATGGCTGTCCTTCAACCGATGGGGAGCACTCTTCTATGGTGGAAGATGATCCTACCTCCACTAAACATGGTCATCGAAGAAATTCCATGGGAACTGTTGGCCCTTCACCAAGTCTTGGGATAACCTTGGTCATTTTGACCTATTTTGGGACTTCGACAGCTTGTCGAAGACAAAGCGCCAAGCGAAGCAGAGATTGCGGAAGCTAGACCCCCTTTTTGGGTCCTTTTTAGGGTTTTGGGATAATGTAATGGGAAAGGGATGGCGGCCCGTGGGTTTACCCACGTTTAGGCTCACTTTTGTATGTATAAATAGAATGATAGGCAATGTAAGAAAAGAGAGATGGGGTTGCTTAGTCCAATCAGTAGTACATCTATGTGATGTTGTATGAGTGCTATGTGTGAACTGTGTAAGGCTTGTAAGGATAAGTGCAAGATATTGTAAGATTGTTATAGGAAGCTAGGTGATGTAAACGCAAGGAAGAAGGATCTAGCGAGCTGCGCAGATCTTCTGTCCTGTGCGAAGTAAGGGTTTTAAGTGGATTTGTGTTGTAACCGATTGAAGACACTAATAAAGAAGAAGAGTTGGTGGATGTAGCCCCAGGGTGGGGGTGAACCACATAAATCTGTGTGTTATGCTCTGTGCTTTGGTTTAATGTGTTTATCTTTGCTTATGCTATGTGCTCTGATATATCCACTTATGCTTTGTGCTTCTTAGATATATATGATTGTTAGATCTGATGTGTATGAGGATGCTTATTACTGATCTACTGGATCTGATCTGGGTTACTATGGTTAAGTGTTGAAATACTGTACATCTGAGTATTCACCGCGAAGATTTGTGTTGTCTGCAAAGTATAATAAGGATTAAATATTGATGAAAGATCTATGCTAAGTTCCCTGTAAAGATAGAATCACAGATCTGTGTCCCAGCTAAGGTTGCAAACACCTGAGTCTTGCAACCAACCCTGCCTCTACCTCGAGTGAGACTTCATTTGCTTTGCAGGTGTTGCTGAAAGGACTGATAGTTAGGGTCTTTTTGGTGCGCTCTTGAGTGTTGAACCTTGGGTCTGCCCCTATGCCAACAAATGGTTCCGTTGTCGGGACCTGAAACTGTGATTGCTGGGAACTAGAGAAGAATAAACTTTGTGCAAAGAAAGCTTTGTGCGTAGATTTGTTGCTCTAGTGCGTAGTGTTCTACTTGACCTGTGAAGCTTTGTGCCAAGAAAGAAAGGTCAGATATGAATAAAAGAGGTTAGATCTGCAAGAAAAGAGGTTGATACTGAAGAAAAGAAGCAAGATATGAACACTTTGTACTCTAAGAAAGGTAAAAGTGGAATTTTCTGATTAAAAGAGGTAAGATCTATAAGATCTGTGCTCTGATAAAGGTGAGAAAGTTCTAGATCAGAAATATTTATGCTCTATAGAAGTAAGATAAGTTGAAATTTTTGTTTCTAGAACATGGATCTAGGTATTTTTGATAGATTTTGTCCTAGCTTGAAAACTAGGGCATTGTTAGATGAAAAAGGGTTTGATATGAATAGATCTGATAAGAATAGCGATAGATATGTTATACCTATGCATAGAAAGAATGTTTGGGCTAACAAATGGATGTAGGATCCTAGAAAGAATTTGTTGCAGATTGGCCCCTATGCTCCTGGTGCAAAGTACAAAAGAGGCTGGGGATCAGTTACAAGAAAGAGAGGATTAACCCTCTATCACAGTTACAAAAAACCAAGACATCTAGCTAAAGAATGCCCTGGTGGAGGACCTAGTTGTCTTTGTTGCAAAGCTCTAGATCATGAAGTATTGGATTGCCCTAGAATGATTGTTAGGCTTAAAGGAATGAATCTGAACCCTAAGGTAGATCCAGAGATAGTAGAACCTCAGAAAGAATCAGAGCAAATATTAATTTAGATGAAAGAAACCCTGAATGAACACTGACATGTTAGATTATAAGAGATCTTTAAAGAAAAAGAATGCATCGAAGTAAGGATAGGGGACTTCGACATTGATTGTGTTCTAGATGAGGAAACACAGATGGATATCATGACAGAGAGAATGTGGGAAGCTATAGGGAATCCTGCCATGATCCCTTCACTAGGAGGAATAGGACTCTTCAGAGGAAAATTGGTAAACCTATGTGGAAGGCTCACTCAGATATCTACGAATGCTAATGGAACTTCGATTGAAGAAGATTTTGAGATTATTACATTTATTGAGGACAATGCCCCGTTTACTATCTTACTTGGAAAACCTTGGATTGACAGAGATCAAGTTAGACGGAAGGAAGAAGCAGAATTTTTGGAATAGAAGAAACAAGAATTAAAAGATTTTATGACCAAGAAGATTGCACAGTTGATTGAAGAACATAAGAACAAATCGAAGCTCCTTGACACTAGAGACCCCAATGTTGAAGCTGAAATAATGTCAGAAGGATCGCAGAAGACCGAAGCACCTGTCCTAGAGACAGAAGAATTATTACCCCGGAGAGAATCTCAACATCGCGAAATATCTATGCTAAAAGAAGATAGGAATTAGAACAGAAAAATACAGACCGAGTTGAAGATTACTGGGAAGAAGGCTAGAAAGTTAAGTAAGAAGAGGGCGAAGATTGAAAAGTTACATGAGATTCCATATGGAACATCGCAGAAAGAAAACTTGTAGAATGGGAGCTTTGTCGGGATATCAGAACAACGACCTATGGCACTTCACCGTGGCGAAGCAATATAGTCGTTGGACCGATATACCCATTCGACTTCTGCCCCGAATGGACAAAAAAGCATTAAAGGACCGCCATCAGATCGTTAGACCTCGCCATAATGGACATATCAACATTAATGAAATATTCATACCCGTTGCAAGCAGACCGTTGCCGAATTTCTTATTTAGCTCATCGCGCCATGCCCGATGAACACTTTTGCCAAATGAGAATTCAAAGCCCGCAGAACTAGTGATTGTATACAGTAGTCATTGAAATCCGATTGTTCATCCTAGTGCAGTATCTGAGATCATTGTGACCCCAGTTATTTTTCCCAAGTGCGTATGTTCGACGAGCTCACCGCAGTTGAAGAATCCATCACAAAGGTCCTCCTTGATTTAATGACCGAGAGAGTTATGTCGGAAAGAGGAATGTCCACCAAAGTCCAAGCATCATCGACAAGAGGAGTAGCAACGTCTCCATCCATTTCTCGAGCCGAACCATCTCGACAGGTTGATGAGAAGTGAACGAAGCATAAGGATGATATTGCGAACACTAAACTGATTTTGAGCATTTTTCCCGCTTACCTACCTCCTCTGCATGGTGAAATCAACCGTGACAGTGTTCCCCAAGAATTTGAGTATGCTATGATCAATGCGTACCTGTCGAAAGGGGTGCGCATAGTTCGTGCCGATCAGGACAAGCTCGCAGCATTGAATTTTAGCGACTTAAACCTCGGTGACAGGAAAGTCTAAAGTATGCTCGCCCCGCACAAGTATCTAACAAAGATGAAGGGAAAGAACTCGAAGATCGTCCCACAGTCTTGGACCCAGAACCTTGCATAGTCAACATTGTTGAATGTCATGAAGATCCCACACTTTGGCAGGCACCAGGAGGTGAATGCGTGCATAAAGTTGCTTCTGTCTTGCTATCACGTAGGAAACTTGTGGTTGAACCGCCGTGTCATAGTGGATTCGACCTTGATCAATTGGATCATAGGACTCAACATGAAAGGCCCTGACCCATAAGAGTTTTATCCTGGAAAGACCACAGATAGAGCGCTAGCAGCGAAGATCAAAGAAACCTATGGCGATGTCGAGAAGGGCACTCAAGGCTACAAGGTAGCCTCTATTTAGAGTGGCGCAGTGCGCCTTTTCTGTCATCTGATCGTAGGCAAGCTAGTTCACAAGAATTAGCCCACCCAAGTGACTGGATTCGTAGTTGATCTCGCAGGGAAGTGCACAGAAGGACTTCAAATGAATTGGGCGAAGTACTTGGTGAATCAACTCGAACTGGATTGTAGGGAAGTGCAATACCAAGCGTATGAGGTCCATTTCAGTTGGCTTCTCATACTGATCACCTTCATAACATGGGAGATGCTGGAGGGTGCCACTTTCCCAGAGACCAAGCCATTTGCACCTTTGGATGAAAGGTTCAGTACCCTGTGGTACTCGATCGATATGAGAAAGCAATGGCAGTCGAATGTCGTCTTCCACGTATACTACAACCAGCTGAAGACCGCCATCCAGTCTACACCTTGAATTACCTCGAACACGCTCCACAGATTCAGGCCCTTAATGAATTTCAACGTGGATCGCCACTTCATTTATATAATAGTGCAAGCTGATGAACACAAGAAATAGTTGCAGTCTTATTACAAGTTGACCGAGGAAGACATCGAAGAGATCACCAAGGATTGGTCAACATACCTTCTCATTCCAGTGAACCCCGTAGAGCTATATGATATTGATAGCCCAGAGACTATACGTGATACACCAGGACCAAGCAAAATGAAGAAGCCTTAAGAGGTTCACGAAGTAGACAGTGCATCTATAAGGACTGCCTCTATCACACCAGACGAAGGAGGTGATGGCGAAGAGATATAAGGCGCATAAATTGAACAACAGAAAGGTGAAGTACCACCGCCTAGGGACGAAGAAGACTCGTCAAAGAAAAGGAAGGTCTCACCTATGAAATCTTCCTCCCGAAAGAAGCCTAGAACCCCTATAACCAAGATGCGAACTACCTTCATGTTGGATGACTTTGATTTCATCGTTGCAGTGATAAATGATGCTTCAAAGGAGATAATAGAGAAGCAGGAGGCAAAGCAGGAGCATATGTATAACCGTATAGAGATTGAACATCAAGGAGTGAAACAGGCACTTTAGGCTAGCCGCGCAGTCCCAACTGCGCCTCTGACAACAGGGACAGTAAAACCAGGAGATGAGCCAGGTCAACTTCACCGGATTGTTGATATGGTTGAAGCTTGCCTTTGACAAGCTCAAGAAGACACAACACAAGCCACCCAAGCTTTGACACAGGTACAGGGAGTACTTGTCGAGCAACGCAGTGCTGCCGAACGAGAAAAACTTTCTCTTCAAGTACAGTGGGACAAAGAGAAAGAAGAGCTACAACAAAGCAAGGAACAGTTGCTCACAGAGAAGCTTTAAGTCAAGGAACTAGTCAACAGAGAACTCCGCTCTATGACTGTTATTGAATTACAGGTTGAAGAGAGAGTTCCACTGCAGGTGGCACATCTTGAATAAGTTATACAGAAGCTTCAGAAGCGCATTGTCTATCTAGAACTTTGCATTGTTCCCGAGTCCCCTCAGGAGATAAGAGACCAACAAGAAGCAACTGCTCGCAGTGCAGTTGAACGATTGAAATCTCTTGCCTTGGAGTGCAAGCAACTCAGTAACCAGAGTGACCAGACTTATGAGAACCTTACAGAGAATCCAGAAATATAGGCACTGGAGTTGCATCTTCAGGAAGCAAAGCAGCATGAAGATACATTACAGGCGCATCTGAAGGCCATGTCTGTAGTGGATAGAATGAAAAGATCTCATGAACAATGCACAGCTCAACAACAGATACATATGAGCCAGAGAAAAGTGATGGAAGTCACTCAGCGAATCCAATTGGTGCAAGACAAGGCATGCATGTTATTTTTCGAGATCGAAAGCCAGGGAGCAGAGCTTGAGCAAGTTGTTATCACTGCAGAACAATGCCTGGAAGGACCAGTAAATGACACAATGATCCTTGAATTCACCCAGCAGGAGGCCACAACAAAGCAGCAGGTCGAAGTAGCTCGAGCCAATCTCAAGGCTTTTGAAGAAGAATTGCGCAAACCAGAGTGACTCGAGACGAGTCACAGGTGAGTGTTGGGGGCCTGTTGGCCCTTGACGAAGTTTTGGGATAACCTTGGTCATTTTGACCTATTTTGGGACTTCGAAAGCCCGTCGAAGACGAAGTGCCAAGAAAAGCAGAGATTGTGGAAGCTAGACCCCCTTTTTGGGTCCTTTTTAGGGTTTTGGGATAATGTAATGGGAAAGGGATGTCGGCCCGTGGGTTTACCCATGTTTAGGCCCACTTTTGTATGTATAAATAGAAGGATAGGCAATGTAAGAAAAGAGAGATGGGATTGCTTAGTGCAATCAATAGTACATCTATGTGATGTTGTATGAGTGCTCTATGTTAACTGTGTAAGGCTTGCAAGGCTAAGTGCAAGATACTGTAAGATTTTTATAGGAAGCTAGGTGTTGTAAACGCAAGGAAGAAGGATCTAGCGAGCTGTGCAGATCTTATGTCTTGTGCAAAGTAAGGGTTTTAAGTGGCTTTGTGCTGTAACCAATTGAAGACACTAATAAAAAAGAAGAGTTGGTGGATGTAGCCCAAGGGTGGGGGTGAACCACATAAATATGTGTGTTATGCTCTATGCTTTGGTACAATGTGTTTATCTTTGCTTATGCTATGTGCTCTGATATATCCACTTATGCTCTGTGCTTCTTAGATATATATGATTGTTAGATATGATATGTATGAGGATTCTTAGTACTGATCTACTCAATATGATTTGGGTTACTATGGTTAAGTGTTGAAATACTGTACATTTGAGTATTCACTATGAAGCTTTGTGTTGTCTGCGAAGTATAATAAGGATTAAATATTCATGAACGATATATGTTAAGTGCCCTGTAAAGATAGAATCATAGATCTGTGTCCCAACTAAGGTTGCAGACACCTGAGTCTTGCAACCACCCCTGCCTCCACCTTAGGTGAGACTTCATCTACTTCACAGGTGTTGATGAAAGGGCCAATAGTTAGGGTTTGGTTGGTGCTATCTTGAGCATTGAACATTGGGTCTGCCCCTGTGCCAACATGAATTGTTCGAGGATCGTTTCCGGGAGAGGTACTTTTCAAAGGATTTCATTGAGTGCCAAATCAATGAGTTCAACACCTTACAACATGGTGGTTGTATGACGCTCGAGTATGAGGCCTGATTCATGGAGCTGCTTATGTATGCTCCACATATGAACACCGAGAATATAAAGGTCAACAAGTTGTGTTTTTCCTTAACTTCAACATTCATACGAAGGTGAGGATCCTAATGCCTCATACATTGCACGATGCAGTCCAGAAGGCCCTCATAGCTAAGGAAGAGATGACCACCGGGGGACAGGGTAGGACTCCTTCAAGACCAACTGGACATACGAAGTTAGGTATGCAGCAACATCAGACACTAGCCAGACATAAATCAGGGTATCAGGATACATCGAGAGGATCCATGTTCACGATGCCACGATGACCGAATCCTCAGCAGGTGGGGGGGAATCCCTACAGAGAACCACCACATCAACAACAATGTCATCCACAACAATAAATATTTAGGCATGTTCAGTAGAACATACCAGGATCTCATGTTGGTAGGCCAACAACTTCTACTTCGTGGACTAGGAGTACTAGGTCGAAGACCAGATGTTGGACATGTGGAGAGCCACATTACTAGCGAGATTGTCCGGTTGAGAATGCCAGAGCGACTGGGTCAAAAAGAAACACTACAATTGGAGATTTGGGCAAGGTCCACAAGATTCATGTTGTTGTGAATAATCGCCAGGCCGAGCACCTGTCCACTGTGATCAAGACGATAGGTACCATCACCGACCAAAGTTTTAGCATTTGATAGATCCAGGTGCTATAGAGAGATTTATTTCTAGTGCAATGCTAAAAGGAATTATGGTAAAGGAAGTCGAGCATGATGAGTTTAGATATGTAGAAATGGATTCAGGTGCCAAATCGAAGGTTGGAGGAAGGGTTACAGATTGTCGCATTAACTTGGAAGGTTTTGTAACAAAGGCCAACCTATGTCATGATATTAGGATCATATGACATCATGATTGGTATGGACTGGTTGGAATCGCATGATGCGATACTCAAATGTAAGACAAAACAATTAATTTTGACCGATGATGTGGGACAAAGAAGAGTGATTGTGGGAAGAAACCAAGGAGTGTCCCTGAGGTTCAATTCTTCCCTATAGCCACGGAAGAGCATGCACAAGGGAGGTAAGTTATTGTAATCTTAGTGCTAAACAAAAGGGTCGAGGTAGAAGATTATAAAACCTTCTGGTAGTGCGAGAATTTGCTGACGTGTTTCTAGAAGAGTTACCAGGATTTCCTCCCAAAAGAGAGTTGGAGTTTACAATCGACTTGAAACCTGGAATTGAACCGCTAGCAAGAACGCCTTATCGGATGTCAATTCATTAGTTAAAGGAGATGAAAATGCAATTGAAGGAGTTGTTGGACTTGGGACTTATACGTCCAAGTGTGTCACTTTGGGATGCGTGTGTGATTTTCCTAAGAAAGAAGGATGGGTCATGGAGACTCTGTATTGACTACTATCAATTGAACAAGACAAGATCAAGAATCAATATCTGTTTCCAATAATAGACGATTTTTTGATCAAATGAAATGTGTGACAGTGTTTTCAAAGATCGAATTGAGATTGGGATATCACAAGTTGCAAATCAAAGAGGAAGATATTCCTAAGACCACATTCAAGACGAGGTTCGGGCACTATGAGTTTACCATTTTACAGTTTGGACTGACAAACACCCAGGGGGTATTCATGAGTTTGATGAATGGGGTGTTCCTCGAATACTTGGAAAAATTTGTTCAACTATTCATTGATGACATATCGATATATTCTCGGACGACGGAAGAACATGAAAAACATTTGTGCTTAGTACTACAGTGTTTACGGGAACATAAATTATACGAGAAACTGTCGAAATGATCTTTTTACCAATCAAGGATTCGTTAATTAGGGCATGTAATATCAGGGGAAGGCATCACTGTGGATTGCAACGCATTTTTACATAGAGTGACTTGAACGCGCGATAAGAGAGTTGGTCAGAATTACTTAGCAAATACAATTTCGATATTTCTTACATAAAAGGAATGGTGAACAGAGTGGCAGATGCGTGGAGTCATAAACCACACATATTCTCGGTGATACCCCTTCAGAAAAATATTTGATAAAACATTATAACTATACAGATCGATGATGATTGGTACAAGGAAGTTAGGGAAATTATCAGACAATACACCAGGATGGTACCAAAGTTTGAAGGTTATACATTGGACAATGACAGACTGATGAGGTATAATAACATTATCTACATACCTCCTAATGATGAATTGATAATTTTGATCTTAAGAGAAGCTCATAGAGTAGTGTACATGGCTCATCCAGGAGTCACGAAGATGAGGGTAGACCTTAAGCCTTTATTCTTCTGGAGAGGAATGAAGGCATACAAAATTAGTTATGTGGCGTGATGTCTAGAATGTCAACAAGTGAAGGTTGAACATAGACATATGACGGGATTAATACAGCCACACACTATTCTGGAATCGAAATGGGAGGTCACTTCGATGTGCTTTATTGTAGGATTGTTGCTGACGGCAAGGAGGAATGACTCGATTTTCATAGTAGTTGACACTCTGAAGAAGAGTGCACATTTTATCCCTATGCGTATGACGTATCAGGCACCAGACATAGATAGAGTTTTTATCAGTGAGATTTTAAGATGACATGGCATTCCAAAAAGGATCATATCTGATAGAGGATCAGTGTTTACAAGACATTTTTGGACTAGTTTCCAAGAGGCCTTGGGGACACAACTGAACTTTAGTACCACATATCACCTTGAGACAGACGAGAAAACATAATGAATGAACCAAATTTTTGGAAGATCTGTTGTGTATGTATGTGATGGACCAACAACAACGATGAGAATAATTCTTTCCACTGGTAGAGTTTGCATACAAGAAAAGATATCAAAACACCATTAAGATGGAACCGTTTAAGTTTCTTTACGGGCGACTGTGTAAGATGCCATTGAGCTAGGATCGACTTGAGGATAGGGTCTTGGTAGGACCATAAGTGATCTAAGAAATGGAAGAAAAAATGAAAATGATAAGACAAAGGATAAAAGAAGCGCAAGATCAACAGAAGAGTTATGATGATGCGCATCATGTTAACCGCCATTATGAAGTTGGTGACCGAGTTTTCCTGCGGGTGAACTGCACAAGAGTTTTATCACGTTTGGGAAGGGAGCTAAACTCTCTCCTAGTTTTGTGGGGCCTTTCGAAGTTGTGGAAAAGAAATGACTCGTGGCCTATCGACTAGCCTTTCCCGATTCTTTGATGCACATGCACGAGGTTTTTCATGTATCTATTTTGAGACATTATGTTAGTGATCCTACACATGTGATTGACACGGGTTATTTACAGGTGTCAGACGAGGGTGCACTCACAACAAATCCTATCCGCATTCTAGACCATCACATTCAACAACTATGGCATCGAACAATCGATCAAATCAAGGTCCAATGGGACAATTATAGTCCACACTCGGCTGCATGGGAGGACGCATATGATATGCATTAGCAATTTCCTTACTTATTTGGATAGATTAGACATATAGATCTTGTCTGACACTTTTAATTACTTCATTTTATATCTGTACAACTTCGAGACGAAGTTTAAAACAAGAGGGGTGTATGTAACATCTCGCTCTTGCAAGAACATGTTATTGACTTATTCTTTGAGGACACTTGCATGCAAGTGATTTGGTTATAGTGCATGGTTATGGTTTCTCTTATGGATTTTGTGATGATGTTGATGGATCATGATGTTATGTTATTTGATAGATATGTATTGACATATGCTATTGACAGGTTTTTCCTGAGTGTGCATGAAACTTGACATATTTTGGATGTCGATGGAATCAATGGACCTCCTTGGACTCCATATTTAGTCAGGGAGTGGATTGTATGGGTTTGAGTATTTCATTTATGCATATGTGACATATGATCGATTATAGCATGATTTTGTATATGGATCGTTGACAGTGTTTTGTTGATGGATGCAAGATGACGATTGTTTGCTAATCTGACTCACATAAGGAGTAAAGGGGCCATCCACATAGACTATATATTGAGGGAGAGGTGTGACAAAGTCCCTGCCACAGCCTACTAGCGCTCTCGTCGTGGATCGAATTGTAGGTTAACAATTACCTAGTTCGAGAGATCCATGGTGTCATGAGGGCAGACTAAGACACTCACGAAGATTTCTAAGGGGTGCACAATAAGACATGGTACTTATTCCTTAGAGTCCCTTGGTCTCTCATAAGGTCGCTTGAATGGAGTGCTGACTCCAGGGGTTGGAAAACTACCAAAACCAGTCAAGGGCGAGTGACACCCTTGGAGCATGAAGTGCGTCTTGAAGAGCAGGTCGTATAATTGGAACTTGAGTCAATGAATCTAGGTGGCCTAGGAAATATTGAGTAAATAATTAAACCTTGTAAAATCTTGAGCACAATTGTATTAATTAATTAAAGAATGAATTTGGTAATTATAAATCCCTAAGAGTCTAAGCCTTTTCAAATAAAATTTAATTAAGCCTAAGTCAAAGTTTGGGAAAGAGGCTAAGTTGAAATTAATAACTAAATCAAAAGGGGAACGAGGGAAATAAATACAAGAATTAAGTAAAAATAAAGTAGTCCTAATGATTTTATTTAAGGCACATATGTGTAAGAAACACTAAAAGGGAATTTTTAAAATAAGAAAGAAACAAAGAGGAGAGAAGGTGCACACATAGAAATGAATCTAGAGTCTAGTTAACACTAGTCTAACTAAAGAAGAATCCTATTTTAACTCAACTCAAATTTAGTAAGACGCCAGTCATTAATTGGAAATGATGGGAATAAAAGACAAATATGAATGATTTAAGGAGCACTTTTAGGATGGATGAGGGAAATTGACTTTTAATTAAAATAATTTATGGAATTTTCTTGTGCAACTTATGGAGAGGGTGACAAGTGTATGTGGGAAATAATTCTTAATTGATTATTTAAAAAGTGAATTAAATGTGCAAGTGAAATGTGTCATTACGAAAACTCCTATAAAGCAAATGGGTAAAATGGAAAAATGATCAGACTGGTTAAGGGAAAGGTTATGCTGCAAAATTTTTGACTGGTTTTACCTGTGAGAGTTGGGATACCCAGCTTGAGAGAGAGTGGTGGCTCTATCTTACGAGGAAAGCTGGGATCTAGAGGATTTATGGTTGTGTGTGTGGCCCATTTGCATCTCAGGGGGCTAAGGAGGAATAAGAGTACCCCTAGCGTTGGCAGGGAGGTACCGGTGTAGTCTTGACGATTAGCAAGTGAAAGGTCGAAAGGAACACCAGTGGCCAAGGATCGTCTCCAAGACCATCTTAGTCGGTTACAGTGTTCTAATTGATATTGCAATTGTAATGATCTTTAAATTGTAATTATAGTTTTAGAATTGATGTAAATTTTAAGGTATGTCTGGTATCAAACTGAAAGGCTCTTGATGGTTTTCATGAAATTTGAAGAAAAATTTCTGATAATTCTATCCCTTCAATTCTTAAAAAGTTTTATGGTCGTTGGTGAATATACATGTACATAATACGAAATTTCGATCGCTGTCGTGATTTTTTATTTCAGAGTTTATCTTAATCTATCAATTGTATAGTGTGATTTTACTGTGGATTGGATCAAGTAATTAGGGCCAATAAGAATTCCCCTTATAATTGGATGGGCTTGGGAAACCCTTGTCTATGGTTGCATGGGCGTCCTAATTTCGTTTAATTTTTATTTGTTGGGATGCGTTGATCGCTGCCTTGGGGTACGCTCTCAAAACTTTAATAATTTTTTTTTTGGACAAACACGATGGCTACAATCCTTGGTTGTTGTTTAGAATTTTTACACTTTGTTGTTTAGATTTTTTTTTCCCGATGCTAAATTTTGGCTTGAAATTAATTTCTTCTAGGAAACCTTCGCTGTGATCGAAGAACACCGTCATCGAGGGAGATAAGACTCTTGAGGGTCAATTCTTAAAGTCCGAAGTTGAACTATTCGAAACAGGTTTCATTCGTCGATTACATTCATAAATTAAAAAGGTGACATTTTAGAAAATGGAATGAATTATCAATGAACTTTTTACCATTGCGTCCACTCGAGCTGTTTGAGGAAGCAAGTTCTCATATGAAGGGTATTATAAAATCGTAAAACTAATAATTAATTTATGAAGGGTATGATAATATCACCAATTGACATTTAGTATATTAGATGGAGTTAATTATATTTAACATTTATGATTAAGGTTTTATAGAATAATTTAGAAAATTTGAGAAAAAGGGATATAACAATATGATAGTAATTCAATTTAAATATTTATATTGAAAGGAAGAAAAATGTAAATACTCTTTTATAACATTAAGGTATGGAAGTGATCAATATCACACTTTAATATCACACTTGAGTATATTCTCTATGTAGAGGTAATGAACATTCAACATTGACTCCTTGGAAATTAGTCAATGGAATAATAAGACATCAAGTCCTCAATGAAGCTAAATTTAGGGATATATAACAACTTTAATGATCGATACATGAATGATCGATGATTAAAGTATTATACCATAAGTACAATGATATTGAACGTAAGATGACCCACCACTCTTAATAAATAACTCATCAATCAACATAAGTTAGTAAGCATGAACTCTAGAACTGATTATTTGCAAAAAACCAATTTGGTTCTTATGATGGACATCCATCATAAATGGAATAAATAACTGTAATCCATACTGGACAAGAAAATTTCTCGACTAAGAATGTATATAATGAGATAAAATAGATAATATATGATGAATAGATGTACAATGAGAGTGCCAAATATATAGAGAACCTAAAGGCACATGTGGTGACCATCCATGAAAGGATGCGTCCCTTAGATAATTAATAACGGTTTATTATTATTATTATTATTATTATTATTATGATTATTATCACTTAATATTGTATATATTTTGTATGTTACATTGCCTTCCCCTTAAAAATGCTTTGTCCTCAAAGCATGATTAGAGAAGAACCTATCTCTTGTTCTAACTTGAACTGACTTCTCATGATCTTTTGTTTTTGTAGTTGCGACACTTGACGAAAAAAAAATGATATAATCTTCGAGTTCTTGAAGTAATATGTTGCATCTCTTTGGAAGTGATCCATCCCAAATCTACTTTCATTGGAATTGTTTGATGATTGATTGTTCGAATATGATTTCTTATTTTAGGCTTCCATTGAAGTTGTCGATTTTGTCTTTGTTATTTTTCAATGTTGTAGTTTAGTTATTGGTAAGAAGAACATTGTTTATATCCTTTTGACCTTGTTGTTGGTCATAACGAATCTTGTGATTTGGATGATGATAAGGCACCCGAATCTCTTATGAATATTTTTTATTGGATCTTTCTTCAACTTTTGATGTTTCTGGTAAATTCAATTGGATCGATGTTTGTTTTTGTCTCTAAGGTTTGGATTTTTTGAACTAGAAGCTTCTCTATTTCAATTGATTTAGTCATTGTTTCTTTGTGATCTAGCTCTTCTTGTAAAGACTTCTTAATATGTTTTAGATTTCTAATTTGGGTAGGTAATTCTTGATTATGTCACCTTAAACGTAAAAGTTCTTCCTTATTTCCTGACTTGTCGTCTTCATTTTTTGATTCCAAATTTTTTGTTATTTCATTCTTTAAACTTTTAATCTGTGTAAGCAATTGTTGATTAAGTATTCTTAGGTGAGAGGTTTATTCATCATTTTTGGATAATTTCTTCTCATTCTTTAACTTGTTGATTTGTTCAACCAAGATTTGATTATGGTTCTTTAAATGACAATTCTCTTCATCTTTCTCTGTTAATTTCTTAATGAGATCATGATTAGCTTGTTCTAACTTCTGATCTCTTTGCTTCTTATCTTTTGCCTCGTTTATTTGTACCAATAACTTTTGGTTATGTTTTTTGAAGTAAGAAATGTCTTTGTCTTTTTCTAGTAATTTTCCCTCAAGGTTTTTTTTTGTCTCTCTTCTTGGTTTTTTTGCATTTGCTCCAACCCCACTTGAAATTGTAAATTTATGTTGTGTTGTTGATAATGAATTAGTTGGTTCTCTAATTATTTTATTTTCACTTCCCAATGCATGTCACCTTGATTTTCTACTAAGTAAAAAGATTTTTACAATATGGGCAAGGGCGAGTTCCATTCATAAATCCCTTTTCATACTCTTCCTCTTTTGCACAATAGGGACATTTTGCTGATTTTTTTTTCTTTGTAGATGTCGTAGTTCACTTCGTCTTTATTTTTTATAAATGACAAATGTATGAATTTCAAGAATCCACTTTTAAAATGATACACTTTTCACTTCTTCTTTTTTTAAATCTTTTAACTTTCCTCCTTGTCTTTTTGTGGATATCTCTAACTCCATGATATTTTATATGATACCCTCTCTTATTACTTTTCCTATATGACTATCATTTACACAATTTAATTGGGCACATTATTATTTTGCTAAAATATATTTTGACTTTTTATTTTGGCTTCAACCCCACCATGTGTATATAGAAAGTTGTAAAAAGTTACCATTGTAAATTCTTTTTTTATAGGGTAGGGAAAATACCATGGGCCAATTGTTTATAAAAACCATGGGCTTGTAAACCACCGACAGTAAAATCAAAATTTACTCTTCCTTTTTCTTTGGAATATTTTCTTTTAAACTATCTTTTCTTTTTTCTTTCTTTCTTTCTTTTTTCTTCTCCCTTTTTTTCCTTTATTTTTTTTCCTTCTTTTTGATATCTCGTAATAACTTATACTTTCTTGCAATTGAAAGATTTTTTCTTCAATGGTAATTTTTTATGATGATTTTTTTTAATGGAAATATTCCCTCATGTGGTCAAAGACCTGGATAAATTAGAGAAACTCTGATTTTTTTTTTGTATAAGACTACAAGCCTATATGGCCAATGGCTAGGATCAACAACAAAGCTCTGATGCCAATGCAAATAACCAATCTGGTTCTTACAACATACATCCATCATAAATGGAATAAATAACTGTAATCCATATTGGACAAGAAAATATATTGAATACGAATTTATATAATGAGATAAAAATAGATAATATATGATGAATAGATATACAATGAGAGTGCCAAATATATAGAAAACCTAAAGGCACATGTGGTGACCATCCATGAAAGGATGTGTCCCTTAAATAATTAATAACTATTTATTATTATTATTATTATTATTATTATTATTATATATATATATATATATATATATATATATATATATATATTGTATGTTACATTATTTAACTTAACGAAATTTATGTCGATGGTATCCAAGGTCATCTCCACAACATTGTTAGTGTTAGTCTAGATTGTCACTAATCATTGAAGGACTTCCATCAAGCCATTTTTAATGATCCCCATCAATTCCTCCCATCTACAATGATATATGCATTTATCTATTTATTGCTAAGTGAAACTATTTGTTCTGTTGTCATTCAATTTTTAGGTGATCCTGATGTACGATTGATTCAGTAACTAAAATACTCTTGCACCAGTAATTATGTGAATGTAGGATTGTTTTAGAAATTGTTTACTTTGCGCCATGAAAATAAAAGTGATGATTACTCTTGCGCCTTGAATTTAATGTGATGTATGATTGGTTTGTGATTAGATTTGTTTCGCCATGAAGATCGAATTTATGATTACTTTTACACCATGGAAATAAAGTTGACGATTACTCTTGCGCCATGAAAATTAAGTTGACGACTACTCTTGCACCATTAATTATGTGGATGTATGATTGTTTCAGAAATTAGTTTACTCTTGCGCCATGTGATAATTTTATTGTATGACTAATAATCTAGACTGGAGTTATGAGTTATGATTGATTAAGGGATTTAGACACCTCCATGTTCCTCAGAACAATTGCCAGCCCTAAGACCTTAAATGGTCAAAATAAATCGGATGAATCTTGGGCTTGAGCGTTGTTTATGTGTCCTATAGGTCCTAACCATGCATGATAGGTTGGGCAGGCAGTTATTTAATATTAAACGATATGGTTGATCTTTATCTATAATTGCTTCAGTTGATTGTGATGTGTGGCACTGCGTCGCTTTTTATGTTTATGTGTAGATCATGTGTCGCTATCATTATGTTAATGTGTTGACTTGCTTCTTTATTGATTACGATGATGCGTCGCTTGTAATGATTTTAATTATGATGTCGTGTTGATTATGCATTGCTTTGAATTGTGTGTTGACATTAATTTCCCAATGCTTTACTTTTTTTTTACCTATTGTACTTCGCTATTTGTAGTTGTAACGGAGGGGCCATTACACAATGTATCCTCTTATTTGTCTCTTTTGTTGATTTCCACTTTGATTTGTCCCCCTTTACTAATAATCTCATTGAATAGACAAGCTTGAATGATTTCCTTTTGCATTGTTTCCATTTCTTGTTCTAGGCGCTACCTGTCTTCAAAAATGTTCCCGAAAACTTCCTTATTCCATTACTTGATTTTTAAATTGGCATGTTTTAGTTTCCATTGAACTTGATCCATCTTGGTGTCATACATGTATGAACTTTCCATCCACCATCTCTTAATGTTTTGCATAAAATTAGAGTTCTCTATCTAGAATCTTTCGAATTTGAAAGGTTTCAGTTTGGGTTTTAGAGTGCTCTTAATGTAAGAAAAAATGGCTAGTGATTCAAGTTGGTGACAGGAAGGATATCAACTCAAATGTGTTGTTGAGTTTGAAATATAGGTTCCGATACTAGAAATCTATCTAGTCAAACCGAAATTTGGTGGCCCCCTTTTTATTATTCCAAGTGTAGAGTCCACTACTTGATGGAATATCGATGATATGAAGTATGGAAATAAGGTCTCAAAAATATATGTTTTCTACATCTAGCCTTTGGATTCCCTCTTTCTTATCTTGAAGAGAATTTATCATGTTAGAATCTCCACCAATAATTCAAATATTATGCTACAGGGCAACTCCCAAAAGGTTAATGACATCAAGGAAATATCTCTTCATGGCAGGATATGGTGGACCATAGGCATTAGATATATATCCATGTTCCATCAATCCTAAGATTTAGTATTTTGTTGTGATGATTATAGGAGAGATGGAATTATTGTATAGATTGAGGATCTTTGGATTCAAAATAATCATTAATCCACTAGAATCTCCCTACGCTAAAATTTCTAAGTGACCTTGTTCATGGTTTCTTTGTCACACTTAGTTTCATGTAACATCATAATGTTGGGATTGTCTTGACTTATTCGTTTCCTAAGAAGCCTATTCTTTGAAGGGGCATTGAGACCTTTGATATTCCAGGAGATTACATTCATTTCAAACTTTGGGACCTCTGAAATATTTCTCCAGAATACTTATTGATTGACCAGAGTCCGCCAACAATGCTCATGTCTCTTCTATTTTTTGTTTATGTGTTTTTCGACCTATTTTATTCTCTTCTCTGGTCATCCTCTTCTGGGGTTTCAATGGGTTTTGTTTTTATTCCAAAACTCTTATAGGGAGTCACACTTTGAGACTGATTTACCCCTTTTCCTTTCCTCTTTGTCAAATTTCCCTGGAATTTGCACAATTGACCTTCGAGCATATTGTTTATTTTGTGTTTTCCATGCACCTCCATTAAAGCTTGAATGTCTATGTCCAATTCATACTACTCCATCTCTTGAGATACATTATCCCAATTTCATCCATCCTAGGAGCCTTTTGCAACATTGGTCTCTTGCATCTCCACTTCTCCAACTTCTGGCTATGTATGAACTAGATCAGATTTTGTTTTCCTTCTTTTTAGGTGTCTTGATATGATTCGATCCTAGAGATATTTGGGACTATCTAGTTCATCAATTGTCCCTTCTTCATGCTTTCACCTCTCTCATCCACACGAACTTGGAAGCTATTGGGGATCTTTCTCTAATACAAATAAAAAGGTTAGAATCAACTACTAAATAAAAAAAAGTGGTATTACCTGAAAAATTACTTTTTAACAATTTTTTTTTTAAATTTTAATTTACATTAAAAAATAAATAAATTGAAAAAAAATACACTATAAACAATTAAAAAAACAACACATTTAAAAAAAAAGAAAAAAAATTGCATAACATAATTTTTTTTTAAAAT